>JACCIB010000002.1:8897500-9077861 GCA_018906965.1 Philotrypesis tridentata
AAGAGAATAACATTTGCGCGGAAACGATGCAGTTTGTTAGATGAAACATTTCGCATATGCTTCACGAAAAGACCTTAGACAACTTTGTATAATCTTATCGACATTTCTTTTTCTTTTTAACTTTTGTAGCTCCTTTATTTTTGCAAAAATTTGAAAAATTGCAGCAAGGAAATGATATCATCAGGATATTTTAAGAAACCAGAATAAAAGTGATCTGACAGGTTTGTATAGTCACTGATATAGCCAAATAAGTATAAACATATTTGGAAATCAACAAGTATAGATGCACTGCTATCGATTGTTGATAAAAATTTTCAATAAAGCAACTTATCCGTTTCAAAACTTATTAGTTACTCAAAACTTATTTAGTTCGGACACTGCAGCTATAGCATTAGAATTTAAATAAACTTTTGCTTCTCTAAGTATCGTAATAGATTTATTTCATGTTGTTCGATGCTCCTGAATTTAAATTTTATTTTTAGTTTATTTGTATGTTTATAGTTTTTGTTTACTTGTCTAGCTTTATAACTGTAATTTCTCTAATGCCTCCACTCGACTTATTAGATTTCAATCAAGGGGAATCACTACCCTTTTTTACTCAATATTGTAAAAGCTCTACAACTTTGAAACAGCATAGACAGCGCAAAACTAACAACGCAGATTGTTGCATTGATAAAAAAATACCCATATTTCTTTTGTTTTTCGATTTGACTGTTTATTGCAAAATTATTTAAACTATTTACCAAAAATTTTAAAATATTAACAAACTAATTACGCCAACTGATTCAACGAAGAAAATCATATGAAAAAGCTCGGTACCATTTTTTTTGTAAAAAAGTAAAATGAAATTAAAACAAATAAAAATAAATGGAAACGGTATTATACATCAATTTGCATTGACAATATGCTGTCACCGATGCTCTCAACAGGTATTCTCTGCAGTTTGCACAATTTTTGAGTTCTTCCATGACAAGCAGTTTCAAAACATTATTTTCATTCATTATTTTATGCATATGTTGATTGACAATACATTCTTTTCGATGGCTCTTTTTATTTTTGCAAATATAACTTTGCAGACTTCAGTTCAAAAACGATCTAGTTTAATCTAAAATTTATCATTTTATCAGTAATTTACATAATTTTTTTAGCATTATGTATAATTAATTCACCATTCATATGCATAATGTTTCCAGAGGTTGTCTACAATTGTGCACAATTTATATATATAATACGCATTTTCATACTAATTGCATACACTTTGTCCTATCTTCATCCTTCACGATTACTAATTATGCCATAAACGCATCATTACTTCTATTTGATAGCTGACCTAGAAAAGAAAGATTCTTTAAAGAAGAACCAATACTGCTTACAAAGCAATATTTTTTGAAAATTACCATAAAATTTAATTAAGAATTAACCAATCCTTTTTTTTAAATATTACATTTAAAAATTATTATAAAAAATTAACTATTATAAAAAATGATTTAAGATACTTTTTTAATATAATATATATTTAAAAGTTTTCTATAATATTAGAACATTGTTTAATTTCAAATTTTGTGTACAAAAATAAATTTCAAAGCTATGAAAATAAGAAACATACAATTAAATTTGAATTTCTATTTTTATTATTATTATATGTAGATCACTAATAATTTCTGATACTTTTACAACATTGTTAGGAAGATTTTCATTAATCTTCGTATGGTTCAAATATATGTGCGCGCGCGCATGTATGTATGTGTGTATGTGTGTGTGTGTGTATGTCCTGTACATAACATCATTGAAAAGAAAATAAATTAGTAATAATAAGAAAATAAAATAGTAGAGAAGCGAATTTACTACATTTAGCAAACTAAAATATACATACACACAAAAATAAACAAAACCAAGTGGAATATTTATTCAGTAGCTAAATTATTATAATTAAGAAGTTAAAATATATCTATTAATTATCTAATATTATCTATCTATATCCATTAATAATTATAATTATATACTTACTGTTGAGAGGAATAACATAATAACGTATTTCATAATTTTTTTTCAATTACCACGTAATGTAAGGTTATTCCTCTTATTAGTTGAGATAATGACAAAATTTATTACGAAAATCTGTAACAACCTTTGTGATGAAACTATATACTATTGCAATAATTGGCCATGTATTCGAAGTAATCATATATACTTAATGAGAGGAAAGCGCATTTCCAATATTTGAGAATATTATCTATTTTTGGAATAAATTCTCACTTATTGTTTACTCTGGAGTTTACAATGGAAATTTGAATGTATTTAGGCTGAATTTCTGATAAAGATACTTACAGTCACATGGCATTACTGTGATTGGTCCTCAGGTGAATTTGTTACGTAAATTATCTGCAACAAAAGGTCATCAAATAAGAGCCGTCTCGATATTTTTTTCATCTGGGTTTACTCTCACGCATTTGCAATTTGGCTCTGGCGGTCGTTCGGTTTGGCTTCTCGGCTCCGCATTCATAGTCGCAGCATCAATGGCGAGCGCGCGCGAAGATCGAATATTATGCGTTCAGAGCGGGATTACACTGCAAAATTCAAAAGTCCTCGCAAATACAGCGGAGAGAAGATTCTGGTGGCTCGCGTCACTCGGTCGAGCTCCGCCCCCGCTTTTAAAATACAAATAGCCGCTACTTCGAGAATAAGCCAGAGGCAGTATCTAACGCGTTCGATCATCGAAGAATCCAGTTGTATCGGCCGTCCCCACCATCGCAGGTTCTCTCGGACAGTCAAGTTCGTGTCTCCCCAGTCAAGGTGACTTACCGCGCTCATTGTTGCGATGTGAATAGGCGCACACTTGAGGCTCGTAAGAATCGTTTATTCTCTCGATATTCTTTTATAATATACGCGGCCCGGCGGGCTTATCGGCTCTGCTCATCTTTTTGTCGGGACGCCGGTATAAGGCCAATGTCTCGAGGCCCCTGATTCCTAGTCCTCCCGGGGACGACGAGCCGGCAAAATGCTCTCGGCGCTGCTGATCTACCTCGCGCTCGGGCTTCTCCTGCTCGGCTGCCTGAGCTGCGCGAAGCCGCGGAACTTCCCCCCGGGTCCCGGCTGGCTGCCCCTCGTCGGCAGCGTCCCGATCTTCTACGCCCTGCGCCGAAAGCACGGCTACACCCACCTGGCCCTGCAGGAGCTCGCCGAGAGCTACGGCCCCCTCGTCGGCCTCAAGTTCGGACAGCAGCGCCTCGTCGTCGTCTCGTCGCACGAACTCGTGAAGAAAGTCCTGCTCACCGAGGAATTCAACGGCCGGCCGAGTGGCTTCTTCTTTCGGGTCCGCTCGTTCGGCAAAGAGAAAGGTAGGACAATTATATTTGGACTTTATTGCTCTTTTCGTTTGATCGCCGGTAATGCGCCTTTCCTGCCTTATAAGCATTTATACTCGTCGTTATATACTTACTTGTGAGCGCGTGCGCTTCGCTCGGCTGCAGCAACTTCGACTTGGCCGCCGCGCCACGCCGCTGCTGCAGCCGCCGCGCGCCGGCAGGTTTCCGCGTATAATATGCGGAATCGGAGAAATGCCCGCGTGGAAAATCAACTTTGCTTTTGCGCGGTTACGCGCGCCTGCTATTCTCGTAACTTTGAAGGTACAACTTGCGAGGTAAAAAATGAGATTTCTTGTTGCACCAAAATTCATATATATCTTTTTACACTAATAATTTACGACGACTTGTGATGCACCTAATTTCGTAACAAGAAAGTAAAAGTATCATCACTTACATGCAGATTTATAAGCAGAAGCACTCAGGTGCAAGTTAAAAATTAATCCACGAAGCCTTTCAGAAAAAATCATAAGATCAAAAGATTCTTACACGATATCATGCATATATAGTAATATTTAATACAGGTATTTATTTATAAAATCAAATAAATGAGCCTTACTGTTACAAGGCAGTATAATATATAACTGTGCTGTATTGTAATGCAAGCAAAATTTCAAATTTCGCGGCGCAAGATAGCAGACGAAAAAGCAGCTAATTTTCTGTTCAACAAATAATATACAAAAAATTTTGAAATGATGTACACCCTCTAATACTTATGTAAATAATTTACCATTTTGTAGTAGCTAGAGCTGATACGTTACGTATTATCATACATTTAGCGTTAACAAGGCGCACGCTAACTTCCCACCTTATAAAATTGAGTTTCAGGGTCAGAGCTTCAATTAAGCTATTTGTCTGGATTGACTGCTCTGAAATTAAGTTGTGTACATTTGAAATAAAAATCATAATATTCTCATAAATTACAAATTGTACTTCAATTTTTATCGTATTTCCATAAATTTTTACGCAACTGATTTTTTACAATTGATGACTTACATTAATTATTTGTCATTCCTAGTTATAATTATCATCTATAATGACATACTAAAAGCGCAATAATCAGAAGCGTATTTTCTTGTGCGTAGCGTATGTGTTTGTCTTTAAACATGTTTCTCTACGATTCAATATTTTTATTTAATAAATATTTGTCGAAAGATAAAGTCAAAGTACTGGGTGGAGCTTGAATTTAAGATATTATTTGTTTCATTCACGTTTAAAAAAAATTAATAAAATTATCAAAAATAAATAATAAATAAAAATTTATAGAAGAACGACGATGACTCAACCGGTAGAGTATCAGACTAGTAATCCAGAGGCCATGGGTTCAAGCCTGACTCTTGACGATTTTGGGGACACCTCTTTGTTTACATAAGTGTCTATACATCTGAGTTCCAGTGGTTCGGATTCCACCGTGTACAACGTGTATATTTCACTGTACATAAAACTGTAGGTACTCATTGCTCTGCAGGAGTACTTAAAAATAGTGCACTGAAATTAAGTACTCACAAGCGGAAGCAATGCAGAGCCATATAAGACTCGTACGAGGACTTGAAAAGGGTGTAAAAATAAAATAATAAATTAATGAAAATTTGTTATTCCCTAATACCTACAATACATCATTTTTTTAAATTCAATATATGGCTTATCAATTATCAATTATTATCTATTGGATTAAATTATTTTCAAACATGCTTACGAAATAACCTGCTTTCTCGTCTACTACATCGTGGCGCGAAATTCGAATTTAAAAATTAGCTTACATTTTTTCTTAACAAACAATATTGTAGACATATATTTTTTTGGATTACAAATTCCCGTGACTATCATAACAGGTATACTGTTCACCGAGGGCTCAATATGGCAGCAACAGCGTCGCTTCACGATGCGACACTTTAAGCTCTTTGGCCTCGGGGGCGAAGCTATGAGTCAAAGCTTAGCTGTCGAGGGACACAGCCTCGTCGACTTCCTCGAGAGGAAGAGTCTAGAGGGACCAATTGCAATGCACACAGCTTTCGACATCGCCGTACTAAACTCGCTTTGGACGATATTCGCCGGGCACAGATTCGAGTACAACGACCTCAAGCTCAAGGAGATCCTCGTAGTCGTTCACCAAGTTTTCAAGTAAGCTTGTCACTGTATCGAGCCCTGTTGCAGGAAAAGAGCCATTTTTATAGTTTTATATGGATTGATTTACAATTTTTTGTACCATTAAATGCTATACTTAATATATAACTATATTTTGTATAGCTCTATTCAGGACAATGCGAAAATAATGTTGGGCTAAGTATGGATTTTAATATTTTTTAAACTATTAAATTCAATGTGTTTAAGGGACATTTAATTTGAACAATTTTTAAAAGTTATTAATTCAAATAATTAAATTACTAAATAGTTAATTGCTATCTATACTTTTAAAAGATGTACTAATAATCATCATCTAATGCACTTTGCATACAATATAAATATATGTATTGTATAAATACGTTTTTAATTAGTTTACTTGTTTAAATCTGTACAAAAAAGGTCAGTTAAAGCACGTAAGCATTTTTCGGTTAGGTCGGCATCAAGAATTTTTCGAAATTTTTTCGATTTTTCATTAGGTGCAGAAAGCTGCGCAAACATAAAATTTAAAAAAATGATTCTCGTTCGAAGTAAAACAGGAAGCACTCGTTCCTTAAAGTCCATAAGACAATGCGTTTGAGGCAGAGTCGAGTTTTCCGAAAACGAATATGTTTACGCGCGAATCTAGTCCCTTTACGATAAACTTCCTGCATGTGCATATCCGGCGCCATGTAATGACGAGTTCTCACGCGTAAAACTTAATCGTCGAGCATTGCGATTTCACTCACTATATACTTACTTCGAAGGAGCGAGCGAGAGAAAGAGAAAAAGGCGGCGGCGGCGGCGGCGGCGCGCGCGCGTTAATGCATCGCGAGCTCTTTTGAGATCCGCGTAAAAGTATTCCGCGAGACGTCGAGGAGGAAAAAAATCCATATCTCCGGGAGGCGAATTTCGGCGATAAAATTATAACTGCAGCGATGCGGCTGTCGAACGCATATGAGATGGGATTTCTCCGTGTGTAACACTTTTTTGCGTTCTCCTCCTCCTCCTCGTCATCGTTGTTGTTGTTTGTTGTTGTTTTCCAATGAAAGATTAGGATGAGGTACATACGTATATCATACGTACAACGTCATTCAGAGTTATGCAAATACGATCAGATGTCCGAAAGAGAAAATAAAAGTTTAACATAATCCCTTGCATTATCGGACATGAGCAATGGATAAATTGACAGGGCATATCGCACTTTTACCATAATGTTGAATTTGTGACCTCAGGTTGTCCGACACGGTAGGTGGACTGATGTCGCACTTACCCTTTCTGCGATTCGTCGCCCCGGAAATGTCGGGCTACAACGAGCTAATGTCGAATTTGAGGAAGCTCTGGGGATTCATTAGCTTGGAAATATCCGAGCACGAGGCGAGTTTGCCCGTGGATCAGCCGCGAGACCTCATCGACGCCTTCCTCATGGAGATACGGGCTAAGGGGTCGGGAGACGATAAGCAAAATATTTTCGACCGTGAGTTTATTTCTTTTTCTTATGATTAAACATCTGATTTATACTAGTTAATTGTGTTAAGTCTAATTGTTCCTGGATTTTAAATCTGCAACTCGCCTATTAGAGCAATTACGTTCGTGTGCATAATAAAGATTTGTCGACCAATACTTTTTAACTGTCTATTTTTAAAATGTCTATTTTTAAAATTTATTACTTAATGTTCAGTGTTTTTTATCCAATCGAAAAAAAAATCGAAACTTGAAAATCTTTCTATTTATCATTTGAATTATTTGTTCTACTCGGGCGTGCAAAATTAAAAAAAGGGCCACAAATAAAAATCGAGAACATTTTTTTTCATCTATACCTTACAAAAAAATTGTTAAACAGTATTATTTTATTATATATATATATTATTGCTTCTGTTTCTGTTTTCTCTCACTTAAGATATTTCAAATAACAGTAAAAAAAGAATTTATATTTAGTAAACTCATAATTTCGGAGTTATAAAGAATGTGCGTATAAGAGGCGTGGTCTGTATATTTTTCTTTGCAACATTGCCGCGATGAAAATTTGTTTTATTGTCCACAAGAATGTTCTAGCGAGAAATTTACTGTGAACTTATCGCAGTACGTGCATATACTCGCGCGCGCATTTATCCGTAAATTTTAACGAGGGGTAGCCCCTGCGCATATCTTATATTTTTACGGCAAAATTAACCGACTGATTTCAATGAGATGTGTATACGCAAATTTATGAATTGTCGAAACAAAAATTCAGTTTGGTGAAAGCTATACACATAATTAGCGGTGAGCTGCACGCGCGCGGCAGCTGATGTCCGCTTCGAAAGAATAAATAAACCCGTTGATTTAGCGAAGCGACAGAAGACAACTGGCTATTACTTACAACGTTAATGATTCGGAAATTCTCGTAAAAGTTGAGGAGAGGAGTCCCATTACCGAGACGAGCCGGCGTGAGGCGGGGATTTGCATTAGCGAGTCGGCCGCGGCATTTAATTGCCGATCCCTCATTCCCGCATATTTTCATCGCGCGCATTATCGAGCCGCTAAATCAATTCGCGGCGCGCTATGCGTATACACGCAGCTAATCGAATAATGCAAATGGTTGGCTCGCGCGCAGGTGAGAACCTGTTGATCCTCTGCCTGGACCTGTTTCTCGCCGGCACCAAAACGACCACCGACACACTGGCGACGGTATTCGGCTTCCTGGCGCTCAATCCCTACTGGATCGACAAGCTGCAGCGGGACATGGACGCCGTTATCGGCAGGGACAGAGTACCGACACTAGCCGACATCTCAGCGCTGCCTACGATCGAAGCCTTTCTCGCTGAGGTTCTAATTCACTTGCACTTAATTCCACTATTAAACGCTTCAAAATTTAAGAGAAACAGTTTATTGACGGATATGATATACGTTAAGAGATTGTACAAGTTAAACGTTGTGTATTTAAAGAACGCTATATGTATTTACTTGTAATTTACCGCGCCCGTCGTAATTTCTCTTATTCTCGAGTACGCCTTTATTATTTAAATTTAAATTTACGTTCGCAGAAATATGCGCATATATTTCGATTTTAACTGCGGTCGTAAGATTGCTTGATAGAAGATTATTGTTTTGAAATATGCGCTAGATAGAAAAGTCGTATATAGGAGTACGAAGAAACAATGAAAAGATCGGAAGCAGAGATTGAAATAATTAATAAGCGCGATAACTAATCAACGATGAAGCTTCATGCAGATGTAGAGATACAGATGTGAATTTTCGAACATAGCAGTGTAAGGACATTTTTAATTAAAAAGACAAGAATAATTTGGAGATAAAATTACGGGTGCAGATATAGCGATAGGCGCGGCCAAAGCCGATAAGAATACAAATCTATCAAAGAAACTATAATACAATGAAATCTATTGCATGAATCCAACGTAACGCATTTAATTGACTCGATTTTTTTCTGACGCAGGCACAAAGATTTCTAGTTCTAGCGCCACTGGCGCTGCCCCACAAAGCCTTGAAAGACACGTCACTGGACGGTTATCTGATTCCAAAGGTAAACGCTTCAAATCAAAACGCACCGAGTAAGACTCTCTCGATCCGGCGATCCCCCTTAACGCTAATTCTTCTTTGTAGGGCACGACGCTTCTCATAAACTTCTACAGCGCGAACAACGACAAAAACCAGTGGGAAAGCCCAGAGGAATTTCGGCCGCAACGATTCCTCGATGAGCAGGGCAAGTTCCGTCAAGCGCCGGGAGCCATGTCCTTCAGTCTCGGTAAAAAAAAAAAAGAAAATCGACATCCCCGATCTCTCGTATCGTTCGGCCAGCCGTTACAACGATGACGATTGTTTTTCCTTTTTCTTTCAGGTAAAAGACGCTGCATCGGCGAAGGCCTGGCGCGACATTCGCTTTTCCTGTTTTTTACCTACGTACTTCAGCACTTCGACCTGAAAGTGGCCTCAGGTCACGAGCCTCCGGACCTCAAAGGCATCGACGGCTTCCTCATTTCACCCAAACCGTATTACCTCGAGCTGAGACCTCGGCAGTGAGGCGAAACTGTGATGTGCATGACGTTTGTTTGGAATGTGCCTGCAACGAGTAGAATTAATTATTTTGTATGTGTGTGTGTGTGTGTGTCTGACTGGATGGACTGCTCTTCTGCTGCGTCAAAGTGTAAAAGCGGAACTATATATATACACAACTTTTGCATATAAATATTTATTCATATTTACGTTGAGAATCAATTTCAAGCACATCCCAAGTATGTACAATGGATTCTTGGTTTCACGTGTCTCTTTAACGTCTTGCAGCCACACTCGTCTGACACATGAAAGACCGAGGAAAGCTATTATACCGCAGCATCGACAAATAAACGACGTACGAACGTGAACTCGAGATGCATCCAGCACGAGGCGAAAGGTTTTTCGCGCAGTGTTTGTTTGAAAGCAAACGCGTTTGATTTCGCGGTGATCTTTGAAGATCTCTTCAAAGCTCGTTTATCATCGGCAAAATTTCAACAGCGTCAACAGCGTCCCGATTAAAGGTCGTATTTACAAGAGAAAAATCCAAGAACTCACAGTTGCAACGCTGTCTTTATTTAATTACGAATAGGAAAGACAAATCTCGCCATCCTCCAGATCTTTTGCAAATGCATATAATTTAATCAATACAAATATCTTTATATCGCTAGTTAGATTGACAACATTACAATATAATAGGAGAAATTCACTAAATTTTCAATGAGGCCTCTCGCTCGATAGCCGTCAAAACGTTAAAATTCAACTATATATATGTCTATATTTATATGAGTATGTCTAGGAAATTTCGGAAACAACTCGGACGGAAAAGTTGCCAAAAATTTTCTTAACACCTACCAGACCTGTTTTTTCTCGTTCCTTAGGTCATTCTGAAAGAGAAAAAGTTCGCGTGCATGGCCGATCGTAGGGTATACTTTTTTCCGGAGCAAAAACGACTCGAAAAAACGAGAAATAATTAACAAAAACAGAATTCATAGATTTTTTCCTCAAAAACTATGGACTTTTATAAAAATTTCGTTAGAACGAAAATTCATCAAAGAATGCTCTCAAAACTCCGTCCGAGTTCTTTCCGAAATATCCTGGGCATACTCATACACTTAAATCGTCCGGTACATTTATTACAATAGGGCGGCCGTATCTGCGGCTAAAAATAAATAACTCTGACATACGGCGAATCAAAAATGCCTCGTATGTCCTGATAAATTAGCCGTTATCAGGGGCCGACTCGGAGCTAATTGGGCAAGCTTCTCGGTACCAGCAAGACGTCGTAGGGCTTGGGAGCCAAGGTTATTCCTGTGGTCACTTTTAAACTCGGCGGCTCGCGTCCAGGAACCGGGAGAAGCTTGTAGCGCTGCATCACGCCAGTGAACATGAGGAAGAGCGCAGCCTGGGCCAGAGCGATGCCTGGACACTGGCGGTGACCTGTTGAGAGTTGGATGATTAATTTTCAATAATGATCTTATCGACGAGGAATTTCATTATTTCTAATGATACAGATAACCTGTTATAGTATTACGTTATCGCGATAACGATCGAATACAGTAATCTTAAGATTGATTCTTAGTAATTTTTTATTCACCGAGATGCTACACGCAGCCAATTCTCAAAAGCCATATGTTTACATACAACAACAACAAATAGCGACGAGAACTGGTAATTGCGCGACTGGCTCAAACCCATCGATTCATCCTGTCGAGGGGAAATTGCGCAACGCTCGAATCAGGATGCGATCGGCAAAAAGTCGATAATGCACGCAGGCGCGGTTTTTTTTTATCAGCGACGCTCGCTACGCTCCGGAAAATCCGGAAACGCTGCGTTAAATCCAACGGCGCTGGTGTGAGAGCACCGGCATTATAATGCCGTATACGACGACGGCGATTAGGAAGCGCGACGTGTTCCTTTTGTCTAACGCGCGACTTTCCTTTTCTCGCGCGCGCGCGCGTTGTATATACGTTCGGAACGACAGGAAAACAAGCGCCGTGCGATTTTATCGCAGGTCAGAGGTGTGGGCGTGCATCGGCCTGTGGATTTGTCATCTATACAGATATAGGCTGTGCAGCATTAGAGATACGACGAAGATTAGATAATATTGATTAGCCCGTGATTTTCTCGCTCGCAAGTCGTTACGCGAATTATTATGTCCCAAATGTGTGTTTGAGTGTGCGCATGTATGATGGCAATCGCCTGGATGAAAATCGTTTGATACGTCGCAACGGATGCTCATTTGACAATCGAGGTGCTGAGGGAGAAGAAAACTGAGTTGTATATAACGTACGACAAGGAAAATTGATTCGTATAAATAGCTATCGAATTATTTACTGTCATAAGCTATATCATTTAAAGTAAAGTTGCTTCCAGTAGATTATTTCTTCTTAAAATTTTTTTTTGGTTTTTTTTTAATTTATTTGAAAATAGTATATTAGGTGCCCAGGGCGGAAAAAAATTTTTCAATAATGCGGCACAGTTTTCGTTAAAATTATTTTTATATTCTACAAAAGTATTCTTTTTATTATTTTGTTGAAAATAAAAAATTTTTTCTCCACACGGCGCGTAAAGTGCGTACTGTACGCCCTGCGGGCCGAATAAAGTATGCATATTTTACACTCCTCGTACAGAAAAATAATATATGCAGTACGATAAATGTAGTTATATACGCTTCGAGACATTTTTTATTTTTAATTTCTAGATGAATAATGTACTATTCATGTATTTATACAGTCAGAATTATGCACTAAACTCGAAATGATTTTGTAAGTCTTGTAAGTTATAAATTTTAAGACTCGCAATACCTGTAATTCGAGGTATTTCTCAGTATTTTAAGCTAAATATAAGTTTTAACATAAAGATAAATTTACAACTTTATTAAGAAAATTTTGTTTTCGAAATGATTTCCAGTCTGTTGACCTTGATGTCTATATAGAATACACATAAAAACAAAAAGTATTCTTTGTTTCCCAAACACATATTTAATATTCTGAGCTTACGCTGAAATAATTAAAAATTGTATTTTTTATACAACTTAACCGGCATTAAATGTGAAAAAAAAAGAATTTGAAATTTTTCGTGTATTCCTCGTAATAAAATATTTTTGATTGCAACGAATAGCTTGCACAAAATGCCAGAATAATCACGTCATCTCGAATCAACATTTCAACTTTTAACTTTTGAAAAAATGAATTTTCTCGAAAAAAAAACTCCTTCATATGGTTTTATAAAAATCTCTTTTAACGTTATGAATTATAAAAAAAGAAAGTTCGACTGAAGGTACACAAATAAAAAAACTAAATAAGAAAACAACTCACCTTTACCAAACACTATGAGATTATCGTCCTTCACTCTCGTGCCGTTATCGAGGAGAAACCTTTCGGGCTTGAAGCTTCGTGGCTCTGGGAAGATCTTCGGATCCGAGTGCACCGAGTGCAAGTTTATGATAACGAAGCTCTCCTGCGGTATATCGTAATCTAGAAGCTTCGTGTCCTGCAAAACTCGACGCGGTCCGATGATTGGTACCACGGGTACCACTCGCTGACTCTCCAGGATCACCGCCTCGACGTACGGCAACCTGTCGCGCAGTCGTGTGTTCAAGCGCCAGGCGTAGATTTGATCGTTCCACCGAAAGAAAGAAGAAGAAGAAGAAAAAAAGATTTGAAAAACTAGAAGAAAAAAAAGATCCGTTCGAATAGCGCTTGCGCGCCCGCGCGGGAAATTCGAAATCGTAAACAATCTCCTGGCCGTGAAAACTTTCGAAGATCTTTAGCGCACGACGCCGTAAACATTGCCCGGCGCAATTCCCATTTGATACAACATTTACAGCGGCATCACCATATAGCTTTTTTTACGCTCCCGCGAAGAAAGTTCCTCGGCAACTACTGAATGCAGTATAAGTAACCATTCACATTCGGTATACGACTCGTATACTCACTCGCTTGGCTTTTACTCTCTCACGTGCTTGTGTCCGTGTATATGCATATGCATGTGCGTCTGTACGTGTACCTCGCTGCGTTTTTTCGCCTCTCCTTCTCTGACCAGATGTGTATGTATGTACTGGCAAGGCAGTCGATGTCGCGATAATCGAGTCTCTCCCTCTCTTTCTCTCTCTCTCGAGCGCGCGCGCGCGATTCTCATGACTCCCGGGACGTATTGATTTATGCGGCCGATACCACCGCCTCTCTCGTGATCCTCGTCCGCTTCACATCGCTTTTGCATACGACGATTTTTGAGGGCAGGTGAAAGAGCGTGCGAGTCTAGCCTGCTTTTTCCGACGTTTTTGGGAAAACACTTTCAATGGGGAATCCGATAAGGAGCGAGCGAAGGAGAGAACACGCCGAATGAGATTCCAACGGCGAGATCGGCACTTTGCAGGGGATACGATAGCCTTGTTGCATTAAATATCGGAATTGACGGCGCGCCGCGCGTTCGATTTGGATTAAAGTAATCCCATGCTGTGCGTGAGGTCTTTGAAGATGCGAATAATGTTTGTTATAGCGATCAAAATTAATTTTTTGTATGTGTATACATCGGTAAAAACTTATGTAATGCGCATTCAAGTAACGTAAAACAAACATTTTATGTGGGTAGTTTTTAATATACGCTACCATTATTAACCTCATAGTAATGATTTATTTGTAAATCTAATCGATTTATTGACTAAAAATCGAATTTCAAAAAATATGATTACATATATATTAGCCGAATTAATATATGTCATGGAAACTGAGTTTAAAAAACGTATTGAGGGTAGCCTCGGCCTCTCCTATGTATATGCACACCCATAAAGAAACGCGAACTATTAAATTTCTTGAAGAAAAAAATTAACAAAAGATCTCACTTTGGCTTATCGGCAAACTCCGGAAGTTTCTCCTGCCCTATCGCCCGGTCTATCTCGTTGTGGAGTTTCTGCTGGGAGTCCTGGTTGATCAGCATGTTAAGAAACAGAAACTGCAACGTGGTCGCGGTTACGTTCAAACCGGCCAACAAGATATCCAGAAGTACTATCACCAGCTGGTCCTCTGTAATACGTGAGAATACACGTGAGAATATAAAATTGGTGCGGAGAATCGCTCGAGCGCGCTCGATTCGCACGATCGATGAAAGGGCAACTCTGACTTTCTCCTCTTTTTATCGTCCGCGTAACGAAAAATGCGCTTTGTGCAAATGTCGAAGTTATATGAACAGCTCGTCTGACTCTTGCGTAATAAACACAATACCGTCATAATATTCAGAGCGTAATATTTCCAAGGCCAATTAGAATGTTCCGGTATGAGGATGTTTATGGGATTTCAAATTACACGACAAACGAAGGCAACACAGAAAAAATATTTCATGATCTATGAGACGTATGTATAACTCGAATTCTCCTTAAAAAAAGTGCATTTTGCGGGGATCCAGATGTCGAACAATTTTTTTTTAAAGCTTGAGCTTGCGGACGGTATTCATTTTTTGTAAAAAAAAAAAACGCAAAATACCTCAAAAATATGATTACTAGTAATTTTTTCTATGTTCCTCTGCATTTTTGACCGTCTTTCGGATTCTAAATGAAAGTCTGATCGGTCGAAGCCTCTACTTTTAAAAAAAATTTTCGATTTCTGGGCCATCGAGAAGTGCAAATTTTTAGGAGAATTCGACATAAACGACAAATGTTTTCACGGTTTAATTTGAGCGATTTAATTGAACTGTTTACTTTGAAAATGAATTGCAGAAGTTGTTATCCAGCACAACTCAGCGTCTATACAATGTTCATGCGTACCGTCAAAACCAGCTTCTGGACCTTTACCCTCGTACATCTCATTGAGAAACATGTCGATAAGATCGGCCTGGCTACCTGGCACAAAGTTCTTCTTATGCTCCTCAATGGTCTCCTAAAATAGATATAGTGCTGTGAGTAAACGTATGTATAAGCGAGCGATAATGCCGCTTACCATGAGAACGGCTTTGAATTCATTGTTGACCGTAACGAGGATATTGTAGCCAGAATATTCGGGGACTATGTGTCGGATCCACGGGTAGGCCGAGATCCAACCGCCCGACAGGTCGAACGCCTGCGATCGTCTATCCATCAGTCCGATGAAGTACTTTAATCTGCGGAAAGGTTGCGTGACAAGCCGAGTTTAGTGTCGGCATGTAGTATAACGAATATGATGACGAAAATAAGCAATAACTCGAAAATACTTTTGAGAAAGCGTCTAAAACGAAATTTACGATAATGCACTATATTGGACTGAATTTCCAACAGGAATTGAATGGAAAAAATAAAATACATCAAGTCCCTACCATATTAATAAAGAAATCCATATACACATATCAGCATTGCAATAAACATTATATATCAAACATAAAAATGCTGATATATAGTTATGTTATACCTAATATACCGTTCGTTACCTCTTCTCGTCGAATCTCTTCCCCGTGGCGAAAGTCCAGAGCACGTTGATGATGGCAGGCGCGATAACGGGCTTCATCTTTTGTATTCCCCCTTTGCCGATCTTCTTGAGAACCAGCTCGAGCTCTTCCCGAAGAAAATCGGACATCTCACGACGTGCGAAGCCGACCGACCGCATACTCCTCACGAACCAGCTTCGAATTTCCCGCCATATAGGCCCGTCGTTCATCGTTATACCTTCAAAATAGCGACACGTTCATGTCAATACACATTACTTTCGTTTGCTGCTAAATTTCTTATACAGAGCTCGTAGCGATGTACCTTTTTTCTTGCCCATGTTTCTCAGCTTTATAAAAAAATTCCAAGGCCGCCCGTCAAAGCTCTCGGAGCCGAGGACCGTCTGTATGCCTTCGCTGCCGTTGACGATGATGGTAGTTTGCCCTGCGAGCTTCAGACTAATCACCGGGCTGCCATATCGTCGCGAGAGCTCCACGAAAGCCTCGTGTTGACCGCCGAGTTTGACGCTCAGTTCGCGGAGCTCTTTCATGTTTCCCACGAACGGCCATGGAAATGGTCCTGAGAACAGTCGGTTGCGACGAGAGTTTATTTATTTTTTATTCCACGACAGTCTGTCCTATGTTCTATGCGCGTGATAAAGTTAGAACTTGCAAATTCACCTCTGTAAGATTTATCTGCGCGCCGATTTATTAGCTCGTTCAAAGGTTATATTTAAAGCTTCTGTAAATAACTGGCAGATCAAGAGCAGTTTAATTCTTGTCACGGTTGCTTTGTAATTTAATAATACTGGAAAATATTACTTATTAATCGATTTTTATTTTGAAAATTTTGAATAATTATTATTCTTTTAATATTTAAAGAACTTAATTGCGACGTTATTTTAACTGTTCTACAACAAAATTAATTAAATCAAAATAAATAATTTTGGAATTATTTAAAACTTTTATTGAAAGTAAAGCTTATCTTCACATCTAAAAAAAACTTATCAAACTACGCACATGAGGTATTATGTTTATTACCTATATCACGAAGCGCTCATGAATCAATTATCGATTCGGCTATGCATAAAATTTTTAAACAATGTAATGAAATTTATAAAAAGTTTAATATATTAACAGGCTGGATCAAATATGTAAACTTCAGACTCTACAGATGAATTTACTATGAAGTCTAAAAGTCTTTTTCTCGATTCAACACAAAAAGGGATGGCGCTTACACGCAGATCTTTTCTTCTATTGTAGTTATTTTTCTTTTATAGTTGTATATTTGTTATGCATGAGCAAAGATTGAATCATTTAGTAGAAGTAAATGTTTGACGTCTTGTAACAGTCATCAAATTATTGTATATTATAGTATTCCTTCAAGATAATTTACGTTTTAAAAAGATTTTGATATAAAATTTTTGAGCTTTAACATTTTATATAAGAATTTAAAAATGTAAATATGACATATCTTAAAATTTAAGTCAAAAAGAGGAATTTATTTCATCACATTGGACAAAAGCAGAATAAGTGAGAGCATTTTATCTATTATGGAATCTAACCCTCGGTGAGGTTATTGTAATATAATTTTACAGACTTTATTCGATCTCTCCGATCGAAGCAATGGTGAGCGTGAAAAAAATGATTACTCCTTCACTGTTCCCTCAGGGAGATCAGACGTCTCGAAAATCATATTAAAAGAAACAATACAAATAAAACTATACGTATACGTAAAAATCTACATCAATTGTATATAGTCGCGTCGAAGAAAAGTGTATACCGCTCACACACACGTTCTTTGATCCCAAATACCTCAAAAAGCGTTTCCAGTATATTTTTATACTTGATTCTGTATACAACTCAAATCACTTATTTTAATCAAATTACTTACATTATCGTCACTAATATTATAACTTTTTCATTGTCTGTTTTATGATTTCACTTTGTTTTAAGTAACTCAATTACTTAAAATTATACTTTAATTAATATCGTCAGTAATTAGTCTACTCGCACATGCAAAATATTATGTTTGTACAGAGCACGTGAAATCCCAATGACAAAGAAAATCTACCTCCTAGTCTACCAACGGCCATGTAATGGTATAATGCATGCAGAATTTTAAATTATTAGTCAGAAATCGGAAGCAAAAAGAAAGAGCTCGATACCCTACCGTTTTAAAAGGTAGTAATAATTTATAAGTATGCAATAAGTTATGGTGCTGTAACGACGAACATACAGTTCATATATTTAACAAATAAACGAACAAAGCAGTTTTCAATTAAAGGACAAAATTATGTATCTTACATTTAACTCATTTATGCCAAAATTATTATCTGAGTTATTTCTCTTTTATCAGGTTTAATTATTCAAAACCCTAAAAAATACGTTTTTGTAAATATTCGAGTATGAAAAGAATAAAATATAAACTAAAATAATTCAAATAATTTTTCTTTAATTAACTATTACTTAAATTTTTAAAGCTTAAGTTTCAACTTAAATTAACCATTGTAATGACAAGGTTTTATTTTTAAAAAATTGCAAATAATCTTAATGGCACTTTTAAAAACACCTTATTATTCGCACAGAACACTTAAAAGCCCGGGTATAGAGAGAAAAAAACTCGATACGCCTGTCTTCAAAGAAACCGCATAATTCAAATAAAATTGTAAATGATTAAATGTAAATGGAGAGAAAAAAGAGAAAAACTCGGAACTCAACCCTTTCAAAAGCTCCACAATACTTATCATTTTTACTTATGCAAATTGAGCTGTAAAGCGAATTACAACTTCAATCGATATTTTCACTGTACATGATAGAACAAAATTATGCTATCAGAAATATAGATGAATAAAAAATAAGTAGCAGGCGATAGCGCAGTTTCATTCGCACGCTTGAACAAAAAGACGACGAACAGCTGTCGAGAACGAATTCATGAAGACCATCGAGTCCTTCATATTGTTTTAATAATTTTAAACTTTAACATCATGAATATCTACGACAGTCGTTATTTCAACATAAACAAGGCGCTTTTAACATATATTGGCCTGTGGCCATACGGCAACCAGAAGATGAATCAAATTATTCGAGTTTACTCCTTCATTATGATCATCATCATGATTTTACCTGCTGTACGTAAGATAGTTTGTTAATTCATTTTGATATAACGACAATGATTTTTATGAAATATCTTAATGCAACCATGCTCAGATCTTCGGTATTCGATTGAGTTTTGGTATTGATTTAACGAGATTCCTCGAAAACCTTGGAGTGCTTCTCTATATTTTGATAATATCTCTGAAAATATTTACAACAGCGTTCGCAGAAAAAAAGGTTAGTTCAAGATGCACTAACTATGATTATAAAATTAATACATTCTTATGTGTCTTATAGTTCAAATCGTTGTACAATGACATAATACTTAATTGGGAGGCGATAACCGAGAAGAACGAGAAAAACACACTAATACAATATTCCGAGAGAGGAAGAATGCTTACCATCGGCTACATAAGTAATATATTTCACACTTAGATTTTTTCTTCAGTATCATACTTTTTGCAAGAATATGAATTTATGTAGTATGTGTGTGTGTGTGTGTGTGTATGTGGGTGTGTGCGTGCGTGAAGATTCAATTTCATGGAGTATAAAAGTGATTTATTACAGTTAGAAAAAGAAATGTATTTGATCAGTCAATCTGACAGAGAACACATACTTATATGCAGTCTCCAAATAGCCCTCTAACAAACAAACCTATACTTTTAGCCTATATGACAACTGCTTTTATTCTCTACGTTTCTTTACCCGTTACCCCTGTGATTCTGAACAAGCTAAAACCGTTAAATGAGTCCAGGCCGTACATCTTCATTTTTAATGGCGAATTTTTGGTAGATCGTAACAAGCATTATAGCAAAATCTACCTTTTCGACGCACTGACCAGCCTTACAACGGTGATCGTCTTCATGGCTGTCGATACAATGTACGTGGTTTGTACCGAACACTGCTTAGGTCTTTTTGCTATAGTAAAGTAAGTTGTGCAAATTATAAATTGTCAGAGACTTCAAATAAGAGAGAAATAATTCTGCGTTAAATTGTAGATATCGTCTCCAAGTTCCGAATAAACTGATTATGGCGGAAAATTCGACGGATTTGAAACAAAAAGACGAGGCGTATTCGTGGATGGTTGACACCATTAAATTACATAACAAAATTTTGAAGTTGAGTATTATTATTTCAGTTAAGAACGTTATTTTCACCTTGCTGAGTAGATTTGCATTTAATTGTGATAATTCTCTAGGTTCACAGATACCATGGAGACAACGTACTCCCCGAGTTTTCTGATAATTGTAAGCGCAAACTGTGTCTACTTCGCTCTCCTATCGTTGTTAGTGAGTGACTTCAAACATTTTTTTATGTAGCCAGAAAAACTAGGATTATCAAATTATTGTTCTTTTCCTCTCGGGTCTGTTGCCTATGAAAGTATACTATTTCCTTTACTGTATTTTCTCAGTCCACCTATGTCGGAGACCTGTTTCAGTGTAAATATAAATGTTTTGCTAGTTTTTTTTTATTTAAAGCTTAATAAAGTATATATATTCATTATTATTTAAAGACAAAAGTCGTGCAGTAAGGAAAAACCATTGCCGAGCTTTGGCATTTTGTTTTCTTTAAATGTACTTTGCGCTTTTTAGTTTTAATGTTTAGTGTATTCAATATTTTGAATTATTTTTTAATGTTAATTAACTTTATCTTTACACAGTTTAATTTAACTGATTTCTTTAGATATCTTTAGACAGTTAAATTAACTTTAATCAGAGATTGTATTAAAGTGAACTGTGAATTTAAAAAATAAATGTTTTTTTTAGCAATGTGAGAATAACTTAAATAATGAAGTTCTTAAAATCAAATTTATATTTTATAAATTCACATTTTTACTTGAAATTATTTTACATATTTTTTACATATTTTTTACTTGAAATTATTTTTAACGATTTTATCATTTTTACTTAATAAATATTCTGTGTAACAATATGCAGTTATTATCTATGATAATATAATATATGTAATATACCGCAGAGCTTTCTACTAGGAAAGTTCATTTTGTGTAGAATAGGATCAAATGAACCAATCTTAATAACATCTCAGGTATTTAAAAGACTAATATACTACGATTACTTATTTATTATTTTGTTTTAAATTATGGATAGGCAGAAGTGAGTTATGATAAACTGATGCAACAAATTGTATTTCGAACTTCACGAGGGCGACTAATTAATAGAATGTTCGTTCGATGGACCCATTACTCACAGAAAAAAAACTGAAACGTCGCTATATCATAAAGAAAATCGGCAATGCTCTAAACGGTAATAAATTTTTCATCACGCATGCATAAGAAAGCTTTTTCCATACGTGAAATCATTTTTCAAAAAAGTGATGATCAGAAGTTATAAAGTCTAAAAATAAAGTAAGTTGGCAAACAAATAGCCAATCTGAATTGTATCAACATTTGAAACATTTTTAATCCTGTATAAATATAAAAGTTTGTATTTAATATATTTACTTAATGAATTAAATGTAGGCACAAATTTTATTTTTTTAGAACTACACAAATTAAAAATGAAATATTGTTGGATTACGCAATTTCAATTTTTTTTAATAAATTCAAAAGTGCGTGTACTTAGGTACAATCGGTATAGGTTTCATATAGAAAAAGATTGTACATGTAAATACTTAGACGATATACAATAAAATAAACAATGAGTCGTCATATATTTCCAAACTTAAAAATTAAAGAGCATACAACTTACCGCATTAAATAACGCGTACGTTTTTATTTTAGAAAAAAAATTAATTAGATACATAAAGTAACTTTCTGAATGAGAAATAGAAGCGGGAAATATTAAGCGTGCGAAGCGCGCTGGATTTTGCTAATGTAAATAGAAAATCGAATTTTTTTTTCTGTTTCGACAAAAAAATTTATTCTCCTAAATCGAAAAATTTTACGGTGCCCTTGAGTAATACTCTTGATTAAATATCACCCTCGCTAGAAAAAACCAATTTTTTTCTCTATAGTTGCACGATATACATTACTTTTCTAAATCGTTGAATTCTATTATTGTTGAATTCTATTATTAGAACATTTATCGTATAATTTATAAACATAGGGCTTCTCAGAACTGGACGGGAAAAAAGATAAACATATCTTCCGGACATTTCCACACAAATTTTAAACATTGACTCAACAGCTGAAACATTCTGTAAATGCTCATATTTTGATAAATTACAAATATCTAAATTCATATTCAAATTTATCATATTTTGATAAATTAGAAATATCTAAAAACATGTTTTAGCTATAGTACTTAATTTTTATTCATTTCTTATTCTGAAAATACTAAAATATTTCAAATTTTTTTTCAGAATAACATTTTAGAAAATATTTTGACTGATGAAATATGAATAGAAGAAAGTAAATTTCTGGGGTTGCCAAGAGGTGCTAAATGTAATACAAATATTTTTTACTTTTTTGGAAAAACTTTATTGATTACAAAAACTTAAGTATTGATGCAAAATTTTATTAAAATAAAATTAATAAATACTTTTTTTAAGGTAATTTTTAAACAATATTTGCTGATTTCGTTTTCCTATCGTTATTTAATTCCACTTAGATACAAAATATAGATGGTTCTGGAGGAATCATAAGAATAATTAAATTATTTCAATACATTAAAAATCAATACACTGCTTTACCTTGTAACATGCCCCGATATTTGAGTTAGAATAACAGAGGAGGAAACTCGATAATCCTAGTTTTCTAGCCCTTTCTGCAATTATTGACACGTGTATATACTAAGTCGTGGATGTTAAGATGCTTCTGAATCTTGATGTACTAATAAACGGCATCCGATACGGTGCATTGTTTATTGGTCTCACACTCCACTTGCTCTTCATGAATTTACCAGGACAGAAAATGATCGATCACAGTTCCGGCCTTTTCAGAGATTCGTAAGTCTGACCATTTTTTTACTCAATACCAATTGATAAACCAATCTTTGAAAGATAATGTTCTGAACTCTGCACAGCTATTGCAACGAGTGGTATGCATCGTCAGTTAAGTCCAAAAAATTGTTAAGAATCTTTATGTTGCGTTGTTCCCGGCCATGTTTGCTGACAGCCGGTGGTTTGATGACCATGAATTTAGAAAGCTTCTCAATAGTAAGCTAAATTAACGATTTAAAAAATTTACCAGTATTGTGGTATTATGCCATCAAGAAAGTAAACTCACATAATACTTTCAGCTAATGAAGAAGGCATTGTCATACATGACGGTCGCAGCCTCACTTAGATAAATAAGTGTAGGGTAAATTATAAATATATCTTTTCATATAAATTAATTTCTTAATTCAATTTACCAATACGATGTAAGAAACTCAATTCAAATGAGCTTGTAACATAACGGAGTGGCTCTCTCAAATGGTACATTTGCAATTGTAATATAACTATAGAAAATAAACATTGATTTTATAGCGACATTGAACTGTTTCAATAAAAATACTATTTAGACTTGATCAATGTTTATGAGAAAAATATATATATAAATTATATTATTATTCAAATTTTTCATGAATTTGACCCTCTGTAACGCGAAGGCAGTTTATGGAAAATATTTGAAAAAATTCGTGAGATACTATGACATACCTTGGAACAATTTCCAATAATTTTTTGATAGGATTGAAAATGTCATCTTCAATCTCGCAGAGAAGCACCCATGTGTGTGTATGTGTGTGTCTATGTGCGCGCGTGTGTGAGAGAGAGAGAGAGAAAGAAAGCAATAAAATAATATCCCATAAAATGTATATCAAATCTCTATCAAATTCCATTAGGTAATTTAATAGCAAGGTCATTGAATATAATTGTTAGTAATTTTATCACTTCCATCATAAATCTCAATTAACTGAATTTATAATACACACTTACTTCGACTTACATTGAGTTTCATTAAAGTAATCATTCATCACAGTTGCGCGACCATTATTTTACACATTTAATACTGAGGAGTCCACTTTGACAGTCCGGACGAAACACCAACAAATTTTTTGTATAGGCTAGCCTGCGAACGGTCTGGATTCATGTGAGAATACGCAGCGCATGATCGAATTGAAAGAAATTATTTTCTTTCTTAACTCGAGGGAACGATAGAGTAATTTTTCTATTTAATATACAGACAAAATCACTGAAGAAAGCAGTATGACTTTAAAAAGTATACAACAACGATTTACTGAAAAACAATTCAATTTCTAGCTAATCCTAAATGGAAACAAATGATTAAATAAATTCAATATATGAAATTAAGAAGTTATCTATATCATCTCATTACATTAACCATTAAGTGATAGAATCAAAAATAGATAAAGCGTTCTCACTTATCTGTACATAATTAAGTAGTTTCAAAGAAATTTATTGATACTAATGTATTAAAATAACTATAAGAATTAGTTTATTTCATAACTCGTGACCTATTAGTTAGTCAATTATTTTATGTGAATATCACATTCACTATGCTCCTGCGCTAACCTTACGGTCAATATATTCACTGCTTATAATTATGTATTGTATACGGTACACACGAAATTGTATACGATGCTATAGTAACTACATAGATACAATATACACTATTATTAAATTTAACTGACTTTTAGGGGCCAAGTCTGGGTTAACACCTAAAGTAAGGAAATTTTCTTTAAACAGCTTTAAAAAATAGCAGGTGGTATAGCCATATTATACAGATTTCTCTCTGTATAGATCAATTTAAAAACTTTGTAGTATATACTGAATAAAGTTTTTTATAAAGGAACCAAATTACAGCTGAAAATCATTAAGTGCCTGTTTGGATATTAAATTTTTATTTAAAAAAGGTCAGACTATTTACGTTTCTAATACAGATGTAGAAAATGGTAATTACATGTTAAAAATAAAAAATAAAAGCGCACGTGTCATATCAAAGTATGCCATACTTTTATCAGCGAATGATAATTTTAAATTGCAGTTATTTATAATTAATAGATACAATACAAAACAATGGCTCTATTGTTCGAATCATAATTAAATATGAAAATGTCTCTATTATGTCATCTAACATTTCCATATTCAATATTTAAGCGTACGATTTTAATATGGATCATGCTCCAATTTCGTATTTGTAATAAAAACCCTTAAGAGCATTTGAATCGCGACTATCATAATCATACATTTTAGTTTAATACAAAAAAAGCAAAGCTCAAAAATTTTGAAAACTTACGAAAGTCAACGCATAATTATGAAAATTTTTAGATATTTAAAAAATATTTTTGAAGTTTTCGATATATACAAATTTATCTGTATTACTCTGATAAAAACGTCAAGGATGTGTTGCCTAACGTTTGCCTACAAGTTTGAAGTTAATTGCCTGACGGTCATTCAAGTTTGAAGTTAATTGCCTGACGTTGTTCAAGTTTGAAGTTAATAGCATTATTATAATTTTAAAAATAAATAAATTCCGTTATTGATAATTGAAAACGTTATCATGGTTACACATATTTTTAATAAGGCTATTTTTCTATTATCGAAAAAAAACATGTATTATCTGATGAAATTGAACTGATAAAATTATCTGATCTAAACTGTAATTAATATTCATAGATACAATTTGAATACAATCTATATACATAAAAATAGAAGTGAATCATTTAAATATTAAAACCATCCAATCGAAACATTTTTAAAACTGAATCTCAGCAATTATTAATATAGATCACTCAATAAATACATGTTTAAAATGAAATAAAATAAATTATCCTTCGAGCTAAAAATATTTTAATTTAATTTATTACTAAAAACATTAGTTACTTTAAAAAAATGAACATAAAATATTTTAAATATTTAGCCAAAATATTAAAAACAAGTGCGACACTCTGAGGCAGAGAGTCAAATAACTCGTTAGCAAGTTTTATTTATATTTTTGCTGATAATTTATCGATCTTCTCGAAGCAGTGAGAAAGGTAAAAATTTAGAAAATCCTTTGTCCATTTTTAGTAGAAAATTTAACCCTACCTCGGACCGTAGTTTTATTTATTTGCTGACAATTTATTTCAAGCTATCAAAAAACAAATTGATAACTATTTGTCATTGTATAGACTACCGCGGAACACAGAGTTTTTATAGATTGAATTAGTAAAAAATTTTTTATTATTAAATGAAGCAATTGACGGTGACGGTCATTTTACTCTTCCACCTCGCGACGTAATTTTCATTGCTTATAAGAACAACACAAAATGATATAAAAATAAGTATTATTAAATCTAAATAATTATGTGTTTTCGTGCAATAAAAAAGAGTAGGTACTTATTATTTATAATTGAATACAAGTTTTGAGATTATGTAATAATAATTAGTCAACGTAAATAATAGGTGCAGAACCTGCACGTATCTATCTACATATCATAATTCTTTTTATTTCTTTGGCTTATCTGCCAGTGTACACAGGACCCAACTGTGAGCTAAATAAAGCAGATTTTGAAAGTTTGCTCTTTATTTAAAAATCGATCGAGCATTACGCATGCGCATAATAATTCACGGTAGTCAAGTATGTGATAAATGCGCGACGATCATTACAAATGTCATATAAGGTATGCAGGACGAAAAAATCGGGGAAGAAAGCTGACAGCGTGCACGTGCTCTTAAAAGTTCAACCGAGAGGTGCGGAGAGGATCGAGGAGAGTCGTTTCGAGCTATTTTCAGAGAGTAAAAGAAGAAGCGTGTTTTTTTTTCTCTTTTAAAACGTAACACATGCACGCCGCTATAGGGTATAATGTCCGACACGCGCATGTGGTGCTCACATAACAATCGCGCAGTTTGCCTAATGTTTTGAAATTCGCCGAAAGGCAGTGGTAGTAGAACTAGTAGATTGCGCCATTTTTTGAACTGCTGATACGGTACTACTGATACGCAGATACGATCGACTGAAGAAATCGAAGAAACACCTCGTGAAATAGTCCTTTTCGAAGAAAATTATTGGTACACCAACGATAGCTTTACCGACACAAATTTTTTTTTGCACTCTGAGCAACGGAACACTACTTGCCAGAGCTAAAGCTCTTCCGGAGTCGGCGTACTATGCAAAGCAGATGGTAATCGGAGTACACTGAACTCGTCGGACTCGAAGTTCACTGCTGCGCGCTCATTCATTCATTCATTCCTTGGTTCATTCATTCCTCCCGTTCATTCATTCATTCACGCTTCAGCGGACGCGGAGAGACGAATTTTTCAAATAATTAAATTCAACAACTCACCTGGCGGTGCCCTCCTCTTCGTGGAGCTTTGGTGCATGAGTCCGGCGACGGCCAGGACGATCAGGAGGACCAACAATAGCAACGCTTCCATATCGGTGTACTATTTTATCGTCAGCCACTCGAAGCGTCTTCGGTTTTTATGGAGTTGTCGCCGCGCGTACATGCCAAGAAGTACTTACGAAGTGCGGACTTTATATATTAGTCTAAATTGGTGTTGCGTAAAAATTGGCTCTCTGATAGATATACAGTCCATACACGGTTATTCGTCTTACCCATTAGAGAGATGTGGCGCCATCACGTCGCAAAGTCGCCGAACTAATTGTTCGACAGGAATGCTGTCTGCTGTGTCTGCTGACGACGCAGGGAAGGAGGAAGAGCTTCCACGATTCAATAGGACTCGAATCGACGATGGATTCAGTATAAAAGCACACTTGATTCGATCGCTTATTCGTTTGACGTTTACAGAGTTGAAGATAATGCTTTCCTTTATTTCGTAATCTTGACGGTCTAAACGTTTGTTTTCAGCCGAAAAACATGGAGAGTGGAGAGGAAAAAAGCTCGACTTTCATGCACTGGGAAAGCCTTTATCAGGCTCATCGTTTTCATGCTTGCAAACATTATCGAGTACTTTAAAATGGATGTATTGTAACACATAGAAAACTGTTATTAAAAAATGTACGCTGTCAACGGGTGCAGAACAGCAAAAATTAACCATACGATTCGTGCGGCTCCTTTGCCGATGAAGTCGAGGTAAGAATGAAAAAAAGACTGATGAATTTAAATCTTATGTATCTGCATATATTTTACAATAAAAATTGATATTTAATACACAAGAAAAATTCGTATATACATTCTTTCGTAGCATTGATATTACAAAAGTATATAATTTTTTAATATGTACACTGTTGAGAAAGTAATAACTCACGTTACCGTGTTATGTCACCTCTAGATCGATTTCCCTTTTCACTTTTTTCCTCATACCTTTCCTTCCCTTTATGGTATCAATTTTCCGTTTGCGAGCAACTTTCTTTTTCTGCTGTCTAGCGATTTTTCTCTTAGCTGCTGATTCCGGATCAGTGACAAACTAGATAAGCGAATAATTTCCGTTAAATTCTGTATCAACGTATTATTCCATACATTATAATAAATACAAATCCGTACCTGTTGCGATTGAATTTTCTTCCTCTCCGTTCTTCGCGTATCCAGTTTCTGTTGGGCTTGACTTAGCAATCTAGTGTACTCTTCAATACTAATTTTTTTCTTGATCATCGTTGCGACTTCCTTAGCCAATTGCCGCAACGGGGTGTTCGATTCTTCGATTGTTGCCATTTCTCTCGCCAATGGTGATAGAAAATGGAAAAGTATTGGCTTAAGAGACTCGATGTCAACCGTTGCTATTACTCCGGCCATCCATTTAAATACTGAAGACCTCTGCAAAAATCACATTATTCAAGTACATAACATTTAAAAAAGAGCTACGTTTCTTATTTACAACTATATTACTTACAACAATGGTAGATTTAGGTGCTCGCGATACTTCAATATTAATACACTTCCTAAGCTTTTTTAGAAGCCAAAGCAAGGTCAAATCAGCCTTATTATTTCCTTCTTCCTTATTTTGATTTGTATGTTCCACATTATTGATCTTCAGCAATCTTGCAATAAAAACTAGATTCTTTATGACTTGATCGTACAGCTCTTCAAAATCTGTGTTTGGTTGGAGCTGCGCCGTCGAATCAAGTATTAGACTTCGTAATTTGTCAATTGGTTCAGATAATATAAAGCCGTCTTCTGGATTGCAATCGCAAGGATTATTCATTAAATGGACTATCCTCTCAAGATCGAGGGATGCAAGAATAAATCCGAGTAGCTGCGAGGCGGCTAGTCGAACCCACAAGTGAGGATGCGCTAACAACGACTGACTGTGTTCTGTAAAATATTATTATTTTGATATACGCAGTTATGAATTTTTTTATTTAAATATATAATTTTGTGTATTTACCTGCAAAAATATCAACGAACGTTTGATACTTTTTGTCCTTCAGAAATTGTGAGCAATTAGCTGCTATTTTAAGTAATAATTGTAATAATTGGAAGAGATGATGATCCTTCAGTCTTTCCGGATCCTTTATTTTCTTATCATGTACTTCGTCCTCCGACTTCTGTATTCGAACAAAGCGACCAGGTTGATTGTCATCAATAAAATTTTCAGAGAAGTGAAATTGTTTTGTCAGTATAGGAAGGAGATCATCGAGTCTAGATTCAAATGAATCCTTTTCTACTGTCACGAATATACCACACAGCTGAACCGCTAATCTTCGATGCATTAATTTTTTGTCTTTCAAAAATACGACGACAATATCAAAAAGTTTGAGTCTTTGATTGTGCGGAAGGCGAGTTATCATTTCTTTTAGGCACTTTGCGCATACTTTTTTGCAAATCGGATCGTCATCGTTTACAAGTCTTGCGCCAACTGTTAAGAAAATGAGATCCGAATATTCCTGAAGTACTGGCTATAAATACAACGTTATGCATTTTAATTATAACTACCATTATATAATAATCAAATTATGGAACTTTTTTCAATTAACTCACCAATGGAAATCCAGTAATAATACTGTAAATCATCTCCAGGACACTGAGTCTACCAGGTTGCAGTTCATAGGCAAGCTGGGCTGTGTAAAACGATATGTGCTTTTCTATTAATTTTCCCAGAGGATAGTCCACTAAGTAAGTGTAAAATACAGCCCTCGATTGCTTTCTAACATTATCGAGTTCCGAAGTTACACTCAGGTGCGCAACTTTATCCATAACTTCATGCATTTCTGGAACAACCAGCTTACGATGAATTATGGCTTTGAGAAGACCAAAAGCAGTGGCTTGTCTATCTCCATCGTGAAGGTCCTGCTCAGCGTAGATGAGTAAGGCCTTAAGTTGATCGGATGTAATGACAAAATGCTTAACATCCCTCACAAGAACTGACATGGTTTTGAAAGCAGCCATTACTAGATCATAGTTATCACCCTTGCTAAGACCGGGTACGGCATATTTATGGAGGATATTAAACATAGAACTGCAGATTTCTGATATCAATAAGTGTACCATAGGAAGATCGATTTTCAGGATCCACCCCAAACATTGCAAAGTTAGTGCAGTTAACTAAAATCCATAATTACAAATTAAGATCACACAAGAATTATCAAATGTGGACAAAGATTTTTCTTTGAGAGTATTATAATTTACCTTTACTTGCTGGGACTTCAAACAGTCGTTTAAAATCGGTACAAAAGGGTCCATGACAGGCTTTAATTCTAAATCATTAACCTTATCTCTCTTCAGTAATATATGAAATAATCTTAAACTGAATTCAATCATTACGTGAGCATTAGTATTCTTTGAAGTTTTCGCAGTAGCCTTGATTCCCATTTTCGTTTTTGGCGCTGGTGGAATCAAATAACAATCTTGTTTTTGTTTCATAGCCTCATCCTTTTTCTTCTGCTCCTCGACCTCTTGTTTCTTCTTATTCTCTGGCAACAATAGCGGTATACTCTCAGAAGCTAAGCCAAATAAGAAGTTTAACAATTTTTCAATCCCTATGTACTTGTTGTCTGCTAATCCTAGACCCAGTTGCCGAAGAGACTCCGTGACTTTGCGAACAGTCTTGTGCGAATGCGTACGGGACAGTATTTCTTTTAAGGGCGTCACTGCTTTCACCAAAGTATCTTAACCGAAAATTAAATAATTAATTACTGTTCAATCCTTGAATACTGCATAATGTCACATTTTAATGTTATAAAAAAAATTACCTTCATCGACGAATTCTCCCAATATATGAAAAATATCATAACTCTTCGTAGCCTTTGCTTCAGACACATTTTTCACTATTCCAGCAATTTCTTTTTCCTCGGCTGATGGGCCAAAAAGATCTATCTTGCACACGCTCAAGATACTGGACAGATTCGAGCGCATATGTGTCGGCATAAAGTATGGTTTCAGAGAAACCAGTACCGCATGAATCGTAAAACTGAGTACATGAACTTGATACCCACGAGTCAGCAATGCATTCATCTCCTTCAGCAAGTGGTGTAAGTAATCCGGACCTAGGGTGACCATGATTTTTTGGAGAATCTCCCGAGTAGTTCGACGCACAGATTCGAGACGCGATTTCAAAAAGGTACAGATCTTCATGAATATTCTACGGCAAATGATCATCAAGTTATTTAAATTTATATTCTAAAAAGTTTTTGTATATGAACTTACCCTCTCAAATTCGAATCAAGCATTCCTTGCGGCAATTTTTGTAGCAATTTCACCATAGCCAGAGCTATAGGCACGCGCATAAGCTCTTCTTCTTCTTGATCCGTACTTATTCTTTTCTTGTTCACTTTGTGGCTACCCTCGTGTCGTGTCCTTACAGCGATGGCCTTGTGTAACTGGGGCAACAAACCCTTTGAGATGCTGTAGACTAAACGCTTTGCCATATACTGCGACAAGATTGTCATTTTTTCTATTATCGATACGTCCTTTGCAGGCTCGACTAGTTCTTCAGTTTCTTCAGTCGGTTCAGTAACAGCATCGTCATTGAGAGCTTCATCAAGACATTCGTCGGTTATTTCTTCCGATTCAATGAGATCATCTCTTTCCGAAGATTCGTCATTTAGTTTTGGAGTTTCTTCTGTCGGAGTTTGCACTGGTGCTTCCATTTCTTCTTTATCTTTGAGTTCTAAAATAGAATATGTGTTATACGAAAATAATCGAATAAAAACTATAGCTTCATATTTGATTTATATAATCTTACCGTCATTGGCTACAATTTTCATTAAATTCTCCTCTCCACGATTCTTTAGAATCTCTTCATCCAGTCCCTTAAACTTCGATAAATCAAAATGGAAAGCATCCAATATTGCCACTACGATTCTGATGACCTGCCTCTGAAATTCCACACAAGTCCTCAACTTATCTAAATAAAATCTCAAAACGATTTGATATTGATTCCATGGTAGCAATCTGCAAACAACTCCAATGGTCTCGATCGCGGCATCAATTATACTATTTTTGTTCATGAACTTTTCGTTGCATAAATAAGAAGATGCCAGTGGTAAGAGAAACTGCGTAAGAGTCCTTGGATTTGGTGCTTTCGTCAATGTTTTCGATACACTGCAGAACTTCAGCAGAGCCCTCGCTTTTCTATGAAGCTGTAGATGCTGTATATTTTCGAAAAAGTCAACTTCGGGATCCTGCTTGTTAGTCAGAGCATGCAAATCTCGTAACACGGGATGTATTTCTGGACATTCCATCGCCATGTGCCCTAGGAAAGATATGGATTGGAATTTTACGTTATCATTTTTGTTTCTAATTCCATGACGCACCATATTGAGAATCGTATCTTCAATAAGATACTTTCTGTCTGTTGAATTCTCACTATACTTCTTGGCAAGATAAAGACCAATAGACTTTAGACACTGACCAGATCTATCCCTCATAGCCAGATCATTATCAGTTTTCAAAAAGAAGAAACAGTTAAGGATTACGGCTACACCGAATTCTAGTGTTGCTTCTTTCTCCTTTATCAATTTATCAATTTCACTAAAAGCATCGAGTCTTCTTTGGAAATCTGGTTGATCAATCCACCTTTGATCATAAGCATTAAGCTCTGCTAAAAGAGCTTGATTTTTCTTCATTTGCTCGTCATCCCTAGCTACAGAACTTAGTAGCTGCATCAGCATTTTTCTAGCTGGGGCAGTTGAGATTTGAGCCAGAAGATGTTGAATTGGTCTAAGATGCTTTTTTGGGTCATCAACGTGCTTAACAAGATTTGTTACTGTTGTTAATAGTTGTATGATCACCTCTTCAGAATCACCAGATTTTCTTTGCAGAATTGGTAAAACAAGAGTTAATAGTGTATCGCAAGTTTTGGAGTCCGATGCAAACTCCGAAATGCGGGAAAGAATGACTAGTTCGATTCGGCTAGCTCCTTGCCTAGCCTGCCTTTTCAGTTTACGCTCAATATATTCTAGAATATCTGTAACATGAGGCAATAATATTGCTGAACCATAATTTATCAAATCATCCTTTTGAATTTCCAACTTATTTGTAACGGTTGGTAACAATGATTTAGGTTTAAATTCGTCTACTTCCATCTGCTCAGGATCTTCTTTTTCAAAATCTTGAAGGGTTAGCATTTTTTCAACCATGTCAAGAATCATGTGAAGAACAGATTTGTGAGTCTTCTGACCAAGCAGTAGTTTAATGACAAAGGCCATAGAAGCTTGATTATCCTAAAGGTAAAAGATATAATATATTTTTCTTTAAAGTGAAAAACTGATATATAAACATTTACATACCTTATTAAGTTTGACAAACAAAGGGTAGTATCTAGGATTGTGACTCCAAGCTGCTAGCATTTTCAGCAGTGGCGTTGGACTGTGAATTCCTTCCACGGGAAGTTTATCCAACCAGGGAAACACTGCCACTTCAAACAATGCATTAATTTCATTTTCCGACCAATCGTAATTCTCAAAGTGAGCGAAAAACCTCGCCAATACGTTGATGCAGTTGTTCCTCACATTCCTCAACGAAGCCAAATAACCTGAGTGTACTTCAAACGATTTTGAGAGGATTCCAGCAACTTGTGCTAAAATACAGATTAATAAGGCAAGTAGAAGCGGTAGAAGCTTTTCTGTCATCTTTCCACCAAATTGCTCGATTATCACAGCCAATAAATTTACAGCACTTTGCAGGCGTTTAGGAGGAACTACATTATCAAGATCGATGTTATTGAAGATATCCTGAACCATTTGCTGAATATCAACTTGATGCTGAGAAGACTGATCCACTGTAAGTACAGGTAAATAATTCTGGAAGGGCTTGAATGCCATACGCACAAAAACCATCATTTCTTCTTCTTTTACTCCAGCCAAGAATCTGCAAAATTAATAAAATATTGATTTAAACAAGGTTTTGCGATATGATTCATAAATTCTTTCTGCAAAGTATAGATAACAAACCTCAAAATAGTTTTTCTTCTCACAAGTCCACCAGTTTTACCACCAGTTCTCATCCCTACTCTTTGCGACATTTTTGAATGTAAGATTCTCATAAGTATAGGTATCAATCCCTCACGATGTTCCTCTTGAACAACAGTTTCAATACCTTCTCCAACACTAATCTGAAAACGAGCCAGCTCGTTTTTTAAATTGTTCTCGTCCACTATGTTGTCTAGTTGTTCCTTATAAGGTATTAGATATTTATATTTATAAGTGTACAGACACTGAAGTGCAGCCTTCTGAATTTCAGAATTCTTAGAAGAGAGAAGATCTAAGTATATGCGCAAAATCTGAGGTTCGCGATATAAGGAACGGACATTAGTGAATTTTCCAAAAACTTGGAGCATTGCTAGCAGCAGTTTAACACGTTCGGTTCTTCCAAGTTGAGCCTTTACATCTTCGACTTCCTTTACTTCCTCATCTTCTTTTTCTTCGGTATTTTCGTTGGATTCTTCGAAATCTGTTTCTTTTGGCTTCTCTACAACAGTTTCGAGAGCTGAAAACAAAAACCAAATTTTGTATATAAAAAGAAAATAAAATTTGGCAAAAGGTATTTTTTACCTTGAATTTCTTTTAGCTGTTCACGTTTCTTAATGCTGCAGGATTTTGCATCTTCAGAATTCGATTTGAAAAAATTCCCTTCTACAAAGTCAATAAACAATCCTACGTAATCTCTGTTCTTTACTTCACAATAATTTACGATCTGCACCATACACTTCCATATCAGCAATTTATAATTATCATAATCAATCTTATCCTTCATTGCTAAAACTTTTCCAGATAAGCTTGCTAAAATCTCACACTCAAAATGTGGTTCATCTACCATCATAACATTTTCCTCTCCCTTTAGTTTTGACAAAAATACGCCCCAGAATTGCGAACATTCCTTCGTTGCATAAGAACATATCACCTGAGTCACAGGTTCCCACAACAACGAAAAATTGACGTAAAGGTTGCCAAAGAGATAGTGTAATGGCAAATCATAATAATTTGAATTCAGATGGCTCAACGAAGACCCGTGAAAGTCCAATGCTTGAACATGAAGTAAACGATCTCGATACTTATGGACGGTTACTTGTTCACTCTCAGCCATGAAAGGAAGCTCAATAGCGTTACGAACTTTCAAGTCATCCGATTCGTGCGTCAGAGCAGTTAAATTTGCAAAGAGAGAAAAAAGATGTGAAACGACTAGACGAATCTGAGAGTTTGGAGAACCTGAAAAAAAAAATAAAGTAATTCAGAACGTGAATTGATGATGAGATGGATTAAAATAAATAAAAGCATTTGATTACCTAATTTCAAAACTAGTGACTCGTGCAACATGTCGAAAATTTCCTTAGCTATGTATTCTTCGCTGTGGCTTGAATTTTTTAGGTATGTGAAGCAAAGATCTACAACATTCAATATGGAAACATCGTTGTCATGCAAAGCAACGACTTTCAACAAATTCGTTTCTGAAGTGGAAATTTCATTTATAACATCATAAAAATCATCTGGCTTGGTGATTCGAGCAACGCATTCGACAGCAAGAAGAAAAGCAAAGTTAATTTTTGACTGTTGCTTCTCTTTCTCAAATACACGTTTGTACAAAGTTGATAAAGATTCGATCAGTTTCTCTCGAAGCTGTTCATGCAAAGAAGTAAGATGTGGCAGTACGAGTAGAACTTTTAAAGCGTCTTCTTTTATTTCATTTTCTTTCAGAGTATCCAATAATTCGGATAAAAACGTTACATTCTCAGTTCCACGAACATTGAGACTGAATTTGCTCCATTTCTCAAAATCTATACCACTTAGAGATGAAGGAGATTTAGTCTGAACAATCTTTGCAAGAAGTTGCAGCAATTTTACATCCAGAGTAGAAAATATACTCTTTTTGAAAATTTGTGGTAGTACCAAAGTTTCAAATGATGAATAATCAATAAGTTTTTCTGTAATTTTCAATAACAAATCTTGATTATCGATAGACAACAATTTTAAAACGAGAAAACTCGATGTTTCTTGTAATAGCTTGACATTTGATGCAAGAAGAGTAACAGCAATGGCATTAGCAATTTCCTCTAAAAGCTCCTTGTTAGTGTTGTACTTGTCAATTAACTCTGCTAATTTCTTTGACCACAGTATTGGATCTTTGAGCATAACTCCTTCCTTATGGTTTATTAATACTTGAACTAAACGTAATATAGAAATCAAAGAACTTTCAGAAAATTTGTCTAAAGATTTAAATATAACAGTCCATAAAATATCGCATTTTTGTGCATGAATTTCAGTAGCAATACATTTAAAAACAGTCAGCAATATTTCAAAAAGAAGTTGATGGTTGATTGATAAATCTTGTAGAGCACTTAGGTACACACTTATCATTGTCTCTGCACATGAGTGAAACTGACCAGGAACACCAGCAAGAACATAAAACAATAACTTTCCGCAACCTACAACTCCATCTGACTTTTTCTCCACAGCAGCTAATACTAATTTTAGAAAAGCTTCTTTATCTTTCACTTTGCGAACAACAAAGGCAAAGCTTTCAGCTGCAAAATTATTCACATAAACTGGCCTTGTATCAGCTAGTAAAGGCACAAGTAAATTAAAAATTGTATCAATATTCTTGATCATGTAGCGCCATTGAAATTTGAATAAATAAGCCAGAGTATGGAAGGTATGTTCCAATTGTTCAGCATCTTTAGTTGATAATAGATCTATGATATTTATTAGGAAGTCTGGAAAGTATTCATAGAAATCAATTTGTAAATCCTTCGCTACCGCAATTACTAAGCTGTAAATAATAACAGAGTTAACAAAAATATATAATAGGTAATATCAAAAAAGCTAATGTTTTTATATTATTATGATTCAAAAATTACACTTACTCAAAAATAGTTTGTAAACACAATGGGTCTTTCAATTTTAAATACTTGATTAACGTATCGATAACGTATTGTTTACGATTAAGTAATTGAGGAAGAGTAATAATATCTGCTACGTCTTTTCTGAAGTTGGAGTAATTTTGTGAAAGATTGAGAAAGTTCCATTTTTGGATACATTGGTAGAAGAATGTTTCAGTATCCTCAGTGATTACTTCATTTCGATGAGCAACTTTGTGAAAAATATCAACATCGATGTCATTGACTCTTTCTGAGAAAGGCTTAAACTATAAATTGAAATTTAAAATTATTAATTACAAAGTAGATATTGTTTAAATTTGCAAAGTAAAATATAAATTTCATAGTATTAATTACGAAGAAAACTAATATTTACAAAAGTAACTATGCATATTATAATACTTGAGCTAATAGCAATAGAACTATTTTTTTTTATTAAATAATAGAATTAATTAATAATAAAATTGGTAATGCAACAAAAATTCCAAATTTTAGTATTAGTAACAAGAATGGTTGTGACAAATCATAAAAGTAATAGATTAAGTAAAACAACAGTTATTGATTACTGTTTAGATTTTTATATTTGAAATGCTTCAAACATACCAACTCTTAATGTAGTGACAAGAATGCAATGTCATTTTTAATTGAATAAGTAATAAAATATCTGAATACCTTTTATTAAAGTATTTTATATTTTAATCAAAATCAAGACAACCTCAATCTTACCTTAAACGTGTTCGTTTCCTTATGTCTAGTCGGTTTAGTCTTCATTTTGCGAGCGAACAAATTTTCACACTATTAAATAACTATTACATTTACTACATCTCAAAAGTTAAACAACAAATGCTGCTCCCAAAAGGGTAAAGTAAACCGCATGGCACATAATAACTATTCATGCGCCATGTGAAAAATAAACACGTGTAGTCCTGCTCGTCAATAACCGTCAAAAACATTTTTTCATGCGGCGAAACCCGGAATGACGGTTTATTGACAAGTAAGTGTTGTTCTTTTGAATTACGAAAGTATCAAAAATTTTGTGTTTTTGAACGTAATTTCAAACTGTAAACTTTACTAATGTGTACATCCATTTTACTACAAAATATATTTTACTATTATTTTTATTAATAGTAAAATATATTTTAAATCTCGAAAAATCGGAGCAAAACCATAATGAAAACAAATCAAATCTATATATTGACACCCTTTCTTTCTTTCTTTCTTTCTATTTTTTGGCCGTGGATGAAGGTGGATCCCGAGTGGGAAAAAAACTAAGTGAAAGTGTATTGACACCCACGTAATTGACCAAAATGACGTGTGACTTTTCAAGATTTTCCCGCGTTCCATCGGCGCACACTATATAAGGCGTTTGTAATTGAGCATTGGACTTCTAAGTTAGACGCGTGATTTTCCGATCTAAGATTCGCGCGAATAGAACAGTGGAAAAGAATTGTTTATAGAATCGCAGAATTCGCAGGTATCGAAACAAGGAAAATGCTAAGTTTTAATTTCAATGTTATTGCGACAACTTGCGTTAAATGAGGCTATAGCCAAAAAACTAAGGGTACTGATGGTGGTGTGTCTCCCTCGCTTGAAAATCGTTGAAACTGAATACCGAGTATGATGACAATGAGTTTATGATTATTCCATGAAAATTACGAATTTTCGTTTTGTTTCTGTATTATATGTCCCTAGTATTATGTCTCTATCCAACAATCTCTATCATCGTCGATTTTCTTATTGCAGGAGCAGGACTCAATGCTCCTCAAAAACTTCTATACATAACGCAAACAACGACAAAAACTAGTAAGAAAAGGCTGGCCCGCAAGAATTTCCCCCGCAAAAGTGTAACTGTCAAATTTTCAGCATTGTCAACAGTGTTCGAAATCGTAATCAATATTGTGAGATGCATCATGACAGTGAAAACTTGCGACAATCTTTAGCGTTGTAAACATATTGCTCATCGGCCCAATTTCTTATAAAAATTGTGTAAAGACTAAAGAGGAAGCAGTCAATGCACACCCATAAACGAACGCAGACCATTAAATTTTTTAAAAAACAAAAAGATCTCACTTTGACTTATCAGCGAATTCCGGAACTTTGGCCGGTGGTCGCAGTTACGTTTAAGTCGGCCAACTACATCCACAAGTACAATCACCAGTTGATCCTCTGTAACACGTGAGAAGTTGAGAAGATAACGGCGCGAGTCGCTTAGATGAAAATAAAATTCGTGCGGACAATCGGTCTCGCGTATACGATTTAACAAAAAATACGCGCATGTAACAAAAGATGTGCAGTTAGAATTATAATCAAATTGTGCGCCGGAACAACGTAGCATATAAAAGAATATACCGAGATATCAATGGCGTATAAACGACAAATATATGCTTTGTCGGTTCAATTTGAATTTTTAATTTACTTTGAAATCAAATTGCAGAAGTCGTTTTCAAGCACATCTCAATATATATACAAAAATTTCCTATACACAATTTTCATATACGTACCGTCAAAACCAGCTTGGGGTCCTTTACCCGCGTACATTTCATTGAGAAACATGTCGATAATATCGATTTGGCTGCCGGGCACAAAGTTCTTCTTGTGCTCCTCAATGGTCTCCTGAAAAAGATTCATCGATCTTGTGTGCCTCAATTTGAAGGAAAAATAATACTGGAATATTATGAGAAATAATGCTGGAAATAATACAGAGCTGAACTATAACGTGGCTCACCATGAGAAAAGCTCTCAATTCATTGTTGGTGGTCACGAGGATATTGTAGCCAGAATACTCGGGGACTATATGTCGGATCCACGGGTAGGCCGAGATCCAACCGCCCGTGATGTCGAACGCCTACGCTCGTCTGTCCATCAGTCCGGTAAAATACTGTAATCTGCGGAAAGATTGTGTGACAAGCGACGAAAGTTCAATGTCGACACAGTATAACGACTGTGCCGAGAAAAATTACTTATAAGTAGATAAAAAATAAAAAAAATAAAAAGTAGTTCTTTTTTTAGCCGTCAATTCCGGCTTGCCCCCTTGCATTATTTTACAGGTTGCTCTCTACATAGAATGGTAAATAAACTTTGCAGTCTACTGTCTAAACTAATCGTAAAGGAAACTAAGTTGAAATTATAAAATGAGACGCATGATAACGCTAATTATAAGTTAGTACTTTCAATTAAAAATAAAAGCAAGCGCATGTCACTTAAAAGAGTGCGTTTATCAAAGAATAATAATTATAAACTGCAGTTATGAATATTTAATATAAGCAAAATTCAAAACAAAGACTCTATTGTTCCATTCATAATTTAACAAGGAAGTTACTTTATTACAAAATCTAATAAAAGAGGCCTTTTTGAGTAAAAATTATTTTTTGAATAAATGACTATAATTACATTGTTCTCTTCAAATAAAAATTAAAAAATGGATTTTCGATGTAAAGAGAAAAATGCATACTATAATTATTAATTTTTATTAAATACAATTATTGAGTGATATATGTAGAGTCTTTTTTCATCAGTTATTAAAATTCATGATTCATAGTCATTAAACTGATATATACTATTGACTGATAACTACTACTTCAATTGCTGACATTTTTCCATTATTTTTCCATTTTGAAGTTGAACTGTTTGTTTTAATCAGAATTATAATTAAGTGTATTTAAATGTTTTATCGTTGCGGTGCTCTTGTATATATACGCGTAGCCATAATGCAAATATTAAAACCAGAAATATAAAAAATGCACATTTTAAATTATAACTTTAAACCACAAATACATAGATAGAGCTATTTCCGTGTATTGTTTAATGTTTTCCTTCTAAAAACTTTTTTCTAAAGTTTTTTTGAAAACTTGCAATTCAGTGAACAATCATATATGAAAATTTTTAGTTTTATAAAATGTTTTAAAAATGTTTAGATACATATGAATTTATCTTTATTATCCAGATAAAAACATAAAGGATGTGTCGCGTAATTAAGTTTGAAGTTAATAGTATTATTATAATTTATTAAAATTAAAATTACATTTTACAGCATAAATTCCATTAATGATAATTCAAAAGACGATAACAAAAAAGATAAACGTTATATACGTAAAGCTATATCATAATGTGATAAATAAATATAGTAAAATAGAAGAATTAGACTTGTATAATGTATAAAAAAAGGATAATTTTATTCATTTTAACGTTCATGCATATATAACTTCTGATTAATGCATCCAATCGATACATTTTTAAAGTTAAATCTTTTGGTTCATAATTTGATTTTGCATTGACGGGTTTTTACAGATAATTTATTCCTAAATTTATCTCAATTTATCTTAAAATGATAAACTTTTAAAGCGTATAGAACAAGTATCAGAAAGTAATTTTATTAAAATTTTGGTTGAAAATTTATCTATTTATAGAAAATCCTTTCCACATCTGTTTCCATTCATGTTTCCTCTTGAGAGTGACGATCGTCAAAAATATCGACCAAACAAAAAAATGGTTATAGTTTTTTACATTCCCATCACCTCGGAAATGCTGGTGACTTCTCATGCAGTTTGAGCATTTTAAATAACCACCGGTGCAATAATAGATACAGAAACATTTGAATTAAGACACACTCTATTTAAGCCATATGCAGAAGAGCATTTATATAATAATTCCTTTGGCTTCTCTTCCAGTGCAGGACTCTATCCTATATGAACTATATAAATAAAACAGATTTCGAAAGTTTACTCCGTTTTTAAAAAACGGTCATGGATGTGGATCGTTCACAGTAGTTTAAATGTAGGCAAAGATTACGGGATTTTTTGAACTACTGATGTTTGTCCGCAACTATGATTGATTGAAGAAATCAAAGCTATATCTCACGATATAGCCTTTGTCAGATGGTTGATATACCAACGAAAAATTCGCCAACATAGATTTCTTATTGTACAGAGAAACACAAAACCACTTATTGGCTCTAATTCCAGAGACGGTGCAATGTACTACTACATATCGACAACAGAATAAGTATGATAAATATCAGAGTACACTAAATTCGTCGGATGCGCGACTCGAAGTTCACTGTCGCGTACTCATTAATCAATTCATTCATTCATTCTTCAGCGGAGCGAAGAGACTAATTTTTCGAATAATTAAATTCAACAACTCACCCGGTGGAGTCCTCCTCTTCGCTGAGCTTTGGTACATGAGTCCAGCGACAGCCAAGACGTCTTTATCGTCAGCCACTTGAAGCGTTTTCGGTTTTTACGGAGCTGTCGCTGCGCGTACATGCCGAGAAAAACTTACGAGGTGCGGACTTTTATACTCTGATAGACGTAAGTTAAACATATATCTGCAGTTCACGTGTACACGGTTAGTCGACTAAGTAGTCGTACTAATTGCCTGACTGAATTACTGACAATAGAGAAAAAGGAAGAGCTTCCACGATCGAGTAGTACTTGAATCATCGTTGGATTTAGTATACACTAATTAATACGCAAAAAATAAATATGTATGTATGTACATTATATGTATCATTAATATTACAAAAAAGTAAATTATAAAATCTACCAATTTATATGCTTGTGTAATGTGTATACTGTAGACAGTTAAGAAAATGATATCTCGTGTTACTTTATTATGCGTCACCTCTAAGTCGATATCCCTTTTTATCTTTTTCATCATTCCTTTCTTTGTTTTAAATAAAATCGCGATTTTCCTATCTTTCGAGTAATTTTCTTCTTCTGCTGTGCATAGCAATCTTTCTCTTCCTATTGCGATCTAACTTTCCTCTTGCCCGCTTTTTGTGTATAGCCAGTTCTGTTGCGCTTGGCTTATATTAGTAATTCAGAGTACTCTTCGGTAATAGTTTTACTTTTGATCATCTTTGCGACTCCCTTAGCCAATTGTTGTTGAGCATTCGATTCTTCGATTGTTGCCATTTGACTGGTTATGTAGTTGTGTTTCATATTTGCAATCATATCACTTAGATAACAATGGTGTAGATTTGGACATTGCAATACTTCAAAATTAATACATCTAAACTTGCTTAACTTTTTCAAAAGCCAAAGCGAGTTTAGTCCAGTCTTATGTTTATTTCCTTCTTTCTTATTTTAAACTACATAAAATCTAGATTTTTTTCTGACTTGCTCGTACTACAGCTCTTCGAAATCCGAATTGAGTTATGGAATTGCGTCGTCAATAATCAAGTATAAAACTTCGTAAGTTGTAAATTAGTTCAGATAATACAAATCCATCTTCTGCATTGCAATTGCAAGGATTATTCATTAAATATTGGCTATCCTCTTAAAATCGAGGACTGCCAGGTGCCTGTAAGTAATCGGACCCACAAAACGATACGCTAACGACTGACTGTGCTCTATAAAATATTACAAACGATTGATACTTTTTGCCTTTCAGAAATTGTATAGAATCAACTGCTATTTTAAGCTATAACTGCAGTCATTCGAAAAAATGATCCTTTATTTTTTTTATAGTGTACTTCGTCCTCCGGCTCCTGTATGCAGCTTAAATCTTGAAGTATTTTAAGTAGATGCATTTTGGCGCATTTTTCTAAGTTTAAAATTAACCGAAATAAAAACTATTTGTTGTAAAAAAAATGTTGCTAAATGTTAATTTTAAAAAATTGTTTATTTTCCATATAAAATTTTTTATTTGTTTAACAATTTAGCGATGAAAAAAAATGTTGCATTTAAAAATACGTGCATCTTGTAGAAAATTCAATTCTGAACAACTTTTATTTCTACTTTTTTTTACGCCAAATGAAAAAAAAAATTTGCAATAATAAAAATGTTTAACTCCCAGAATATAGGGTGAAATCGTGAAATAAATGTGTGCAATCATGCTCGTCAATAACCGTCAAAAACAGAAGACCATATCCATATGAATGACCATGTCCATATGGATTGTGGAACCTCGAATGACGATCTATTGACAAGCAAGTATATTTTTGCTTTGAATTACGAAAGTATACGACATTTCGTGTTTTCCAACTTAATTTCTAACTGCAAATCCATTATTTCCTTTAACTGCAAAATATATTTTAACTGTATAGAATGTTGAAAAATCGGAGCCAAAACCATGATGTCTCAAAAGCAAAAGTCAAAATCAATCTGTAACATAATTTGACCCGCGTAGTCGCCCAAGATGGCGTGACTTTTCATAATAGATTTTCCCGCGTTCCATCGGGGCGCATACGGCGGCATATACGGGTACGCCTACTGCATCTTCACGCCCGTTATACATCCGAGGCTTTGTTTTGCGTTTACAATTGCATGAACGTATTCTAAAAAATTGTGCAGAGCCGCAGCAGGTAGACGCGTTGTTTTCACGCTCACGATTCGTGCGAATAGAACAGTGCAAGAGAATCGGTTTGTTAACCGCAGAATCGAAAACGAGGAAAATGTCGAGTTTTAATTTCAATGCCATTAGCAACTCGTTGAATGAGGCTAGCCAAAAAACCGAGGGTACTGGTGTCTCGTTCGCTGGAAAATCGTTGAAACTCAATACCGAGGATGACGGTGAGTTGATGATTATTCCGTAAAAATTGCTTTTTGCTGTCGAGCTTTCGTTTTGTTAATTGAGGTGCATGATGCACAACAAGGTCGATCTAACCTGGTTCACTGAGAAAAAAAATTTGTAAAACTGCATTGATGCCATTCATTATTTTTACATGGTATTGCCTTACTTATTGCTAAAAAAGCTTGATGTTAACATAAATTATGTAAATATGCCTTCTATATTTGACTTTTCTTCGTATAGAAAAGTACATAGAAAAAAAGTACATGAATACAAAAATAAATGTGTTCTTTTAAATTTTTAAATATGTCTTTCAATGAGATTAAAGATATGACAATTAAACGTTATTTACTTAATCTGAAATATATGGGATTTCATTATTGCAAAATTTATAATCTAATTTTGTGTCTGTTTCAATCATAATTTTAATTTTACAATTAATTTTTACATACAGCGAAAGAAGTCTCTGAAGCTATTGAAAAATGCAAAAACATGGAGTACCTTGATTTGGAGGGAAATACTCTTGGACCTGATGCAGCAAAAGGCATCTCAAAAGCTATTGAAAAGAATGGATCAAACCTAAAGAGAGCTCTGTGGAAGGATATGTTCACTGGTCGAATGAAAGATGAAATTCCAGTTGCCTTGGAGCATTTGGGAAGAGGATTATGCATGGCAGGAACCCAATTAATTGAACTTGATTTGAGTGATAATGCTTTCGGACCTATTGGTGTTAAAGGTTTGGCTGATCTGCTAAGATCCAGTTCTTGCTATACACTAAAAGAACTGAGGCTAAATAATAATGGTCTTGGAATTACTGGTGGAAAAATGCTTGCTAAAGCTTTGCTGGACTGTCACAAGAATAGTATGACAAATACATCTAAACCTTTTGGATTAAGGGTCTTCATTGCTGGAAGAAACAGATTGGAGAATGAAGGTGCTACAGCTTTAGCCGAAGTTTTCAAAACGTTGACAAGCTTAGAAGAAGTTGTAATGCCCCAAAATGGTATCTATCATGTAGGTATATCTGCCCTTGCCAATGGTTTATCTGTAAATCAGGGTTTGAGAATTTTAAATTTGAATGACAACACTGTTGGTCTAAAAGGAGCTCAAGCTCTGGCAGATATTTTGCATAATTTCTCTTGTCTTGAAAGGCTAAACCTTGGAGACTGTCTGCTCAAGACAAGTGGTGCAATTGTTCTTGCTGATGCTCTTAGTATCGTCGGAAATCATCCTTCTCTGTCAGAACTTAACTTAAGTTTTAATGAAATTAGAACTCGTGCTGTCAGTTCTATAGCCAATGCAATGGCTGATAAGACTCAGCTTACAACTCTGATTTTGGATGGTAATGCCTTTGGAGAGAAAGGAAGATCTATTCTGACGAAAATCTTGAAGGATTCTGACAGAATAGAAGCCTTAGGTTCACTGGATGAGGATGAAGACGATGATGAAGATGAGAGTGAAGATGAAAATGAGGATGAGTCCGAGAATGACGAAACAAAGAGTCAGGAAGATGAGGACGAGGAAAATGACGTTAGCAATGTTAGCATCAATAAAGCAGAGAAGTCAGTGAATAAAGTTATTACCAGTGAAGAGTTCTTAAAGTCACCTACTGGAGAGAATTTCCTTCTTATGCAAGGAGACAAAGCACAGGCATTTGTTGATCATATAAGAGTGAGATAAAAGTTTTTAAATATTAATTTTATAGACATTTTTTTTATTAATAATCCAATTATTTCAGAGCTTGTCTAAATCTGATAATGAGGATCAAATAAACATCTTAAAAGTCATTATGAAGGTATCAGCATTATGTGCTAGTGGCTACATGGATGTAAGAGTTCCAGCTGAACAAGTTACAGAACGTTTGTATTCAGAACTTTTCACAAATGCCGTGAAAAATAATCAAATTTCCAGTTTAAACAATGCATTACTAGTCAGTCTTGGTCTTTTAAAGGTTAGCAATTTAATGAATTATTACCTATAAAATAAATGCAATTCAATGCAATCGGGTTTTAATACTAATTTTAATGCTGCAGGGCGAAGACAAGACTGCTTCAAAAATCGATTGGAATTTGGAAGGTTGCTTCAAAGCCTTAGAAAAGGTATCTCAAAGAGACTATTTCCTACAACAAACGAAAGACACTTTAAAATTATTTATCGACAGACCAATGAAGCCCAGCAGGACTAGAGTTGTTGATCCATTCGAAGAAGCAAAAACTTCTCTAAAAGCTGCTCTCGATAAAACTCAAAGCACGTAACGGTCATACTAAAAATAATTATTTTTTATTTGTACATTAAACTAAATAGCGCTCCTGAAATTGTATGATCAAGAAAAATTTTCTTACACCTGCATGGTTATTGTATTTAAGCACTTTGAGAAATGTTTATTATTACGTAGGTTCATTATTTACAAGAGTTTTAGATAATTTATTTATTTTTAACCAACTTTCTGGAAAAGTGCATATACACGATAGGTATATATGCTATTTAAATAATGTGTATATTTTTATTATTCTTTGAAAAAAAAACATAAAAATCGACTCTTTCACCAGTAAAAAAGATGCGGTAGACTTCTACATTTTGATCTCTCTCGTACTAAACGTGTAAAAAATGTATTGTCAGTGTAAGTAGCAAAATGCAAAGTTAATAATATTTTTAAAAATCAAACGCTTAAATTGAATTTAAATATATAAACAGTACCAACCACACGCGTTTACACTTTTTAATCGTAAACCACAACAACATTTCCTCACACCATAATTTTTTTTTTTTTTAAGAATATAAATCTTGATGTCTAAATGCTCGCTGAAAATACACTTAGATGAAAGTGATTTTTTTCTCTTCATGTACAAAATAAAACGTGAAAACGTCGTTTTTCTTGAAAGGATTTCTTGGTTTTCCAGCCAAGACAATGCTGTTTTAAACGATGCTTTTTTTAGAATAAAGCGACGTCAAAAATGAGAGTTCTTCTCACAAAGACTCACAGCCGCGTGATATTTTTTTTGTTACTGGATATTACCGACTTTTACTTGTCTTTAATTGTAGACATTGGATCCCATCCGGAATGAAAAAGTTCAGTGCTCAATGGTGTACAATGTTGTGAATTTTGATCTTCCATGTACATAGTCGCCTGAAATTAAAAATATTTATTTGCTTTGTCTTATTTGATATTAATTGGTCTTTTAAATAATTACACTGCAACAAATATTGTAAATCAAGGATTTTTATAAAACAACATATAGAAAACTTTTTAATCTAATTTTTTAATGATTTGAATCTTTAAAAAATCGGTAAGGAATAAAAATTATTTGCTCGATAAAATAATCCCTTAAAATTACTATTTTAATTTTACCGACTATAATCTTACCAAATATAATACGAGTTGTTGCTTTGTAAAAGAATCTAACTCCTTCCCCAAAGATGATGGATATTTCAAAGTAGAATTATTAGCCAAAATATCCTGAGCTATGATATCTGTACAGTATCCTTGATCAACTTCTCGATCATCCATTATCAGCCCTTTAATAAAAATGTTTCACATAAGATTGAATTAAAATAAAAAATTATTTTTATTTAGAAATATGTTTAACAAGAAAATTATGAATTTTGAAAAGTGGATTGTAGTTTTTTACTAATAAAAAATTTTTTAAAAACATGTTTATTTTTACTTTAATAATATGTCTACTTACGTTTCTCAGCAAAAGTTGGAGCTTCCAGTAATTTGGACAAGTATACAAACGAGTCCGTTGAATTCGCGAATAAATAAGGGTAACGCCTTAGTAGCATTTTTTCCAACAATTTGTTACCCCGATTTCCTTCCAAACTGTTGTCTGGTACACAAATCATTTCGTCGTCAGTCCTTCGCACAATCAAAATCCGACCGTCATATTTGTTCAATTGCGCTGCAACGTTTAAATTAAAATGATTTCTGATGACATTTCGCACCAAAGGTTCTATTGAGGTTGGCATCCTTGCTAACGCTAAGGGTAAAATATCATCAAACGTTGCATCTAAAAGCTATATAAAATTTATGGAATTAATCATTTACATAACACAGATATTCAAAATAATGAATCAAAATCAAAATAATGTACAAAATCTTTTTCTTTTATCTTACCAAACTATGAATTGAAGGGTAATTCATAGCAGCCCAAGTAGCTGTATATCCTCCAATACTCCAACCATTTAGTATAATTTTATTTTCAGCAAAACCCAGCTTGTGAATGGCAAATTTCATTACACAGTCTATTGCATTTTCTTCTTGATCAGGATATGGTGCACCCTATAATGAAAATTCGTAATAATTGTAAACATAAACAAGCACCGTTTTATTTTAAGGTGTGATATACAAGGAAATTTAAACTATTAAATGTCACTTACAGTACTGCCACCGAAACCTGGATGATTCCACCCTAGCACAGAGTATCCTTTATTTAGTGGAGTAGTAATAATGCCTACCTCATAGAATCCACAATTTCCTTCACATGTTATAACAAGAACAGCTCCATTTGAAGTTCTAAAAATTAATTTTTAAGAAGTCATTTCGTTTATTAAGTTTATAATATTTTTTATTTATTTATTTAAAGTGTGTAATATATAATTTTGCTTAATTTACTTGTGACGTCTATCCAAAAATATTGCATCTATTTCATTATTATCTGATGCTAGTAATTTGAATCTTTCTGCTCCAATCTTGATTAAATCTACTCTACCTTGCAGTAACATCCTTCCTAAAGTATGAAGATTTTAAAATTTTCCGTTTGTATGATTCAATTAAAAGTGACAATATTAGAACTTACCCATTGCCCAATTGACAAGCGAAATACTTCCAGGATAAATAAGCTTTAAAGCTACAGTGTGTGCTACACCATATGATAAGATTTTACAAGGTACTGCAAGTATTGAATCTCTTCTTCTTGGACTTGATGTTCTATCGCTTGCATTCATATTTTGTAATGTCAATTTTTGCTTGTAATCAGCCCTACAAAAATAATCCTTGTATCCAAAAACTTACAATAAATGTACTCTAATGTGACATACTTTTCTAAAGATGAGATGTTGAAATCAACTGGCCATGCCCAGAATTCAAAGTCATATTTGCCAAGTTCCTGCTTAGTTTCAGCATTATAATGAGATTTAGCATCATCCAGCACTTTCATAAATTTCAGATACGTGGGATTCTTTGCTCGAGAATATCCCCGAGCCATGAGGGACGTCACTAAAATGATTCCAGCTCCAGTAACAAACTGAGATATTGTGTAGGCGTCTGCTAGAGGTGAACCTCTTCTGAATAATGCAATGACAATCAGTGGAATGGCATAAATTGTGAAGGACCATGCAGTCACAAACTGAAAAAATATACATTGAATTAAAAATGAGATTGATTGAGACAGAAGAATAAATGATTGATGATATAAATCAATATTGATTAGATGAAAGCATGAATCGTCAGCAGCATTTCCTCAAGTATTATTGCTAGCTTATTAACCAAAAATCACTTGAGACTTTCAAATCCAGCGACTTAATGAATTATAGGTGAAACTTTCTAAGAAAAATTGGGACAAAAAACGTCTCAGTCTCTCCACAGTCACATTACTCTAACAACTCGTGAGTGTAAGAAACGCTGACACGAAAAGCTCGTGCGATCCTCACCGAAATGACGACCTGGTCGCCCCATTTTTCCAATCCCTTGGCCTCGTACGATTTCTGGAAGTGAACGTGAGAGAAAAATCGATTAAACATAAAAGACAGCCAGTGTCGTAGTTAACCTCGAAATCGAATTTGCACACATATATCCAGTGAACCCAACGGCGCAGAGGAATACGCGGCACGGGGGGGTTTTTTCAGGGGCTATACCCACGTCGATGAGACGCCCTACCCATGAGACTTCGTAGAACTTGTATAAGCGCGGACTGAAAGTGCACTGCCAGAGAGTGCGGATTAGCGACATCGCGCCGCCCGGAAGATTTTTTGCTCAGACGCAGCGACGACAGACGCACGGGGCCGAACCGTTACTTTTTGCCAAAAAATCGACAGCTCGATGTGGATACTTATAATTCGCGTTTTCGACTCGCGAATCGCGACGATGCACTACAACACTACTTTAACGACTAGCGAGTAGCGCAGCGGCGGCGCATGCGTCTATTTACCGTCGTCGTATACTCGTATCGCTGCTGAAATTGAATAACACAAATACGTATACATTACATGTACTGTTTCATATAAGTATAGTTGCTGTTGCTGTTGTGGTGCAGGAGCAGTTTCTGATGATGGGTCTATTACTCTAGTGTCGTGCTCCGAAACGTACTGCTATAGAAATTCCCTTCAATAGTTCAGTCTTGCTTTTTTGGAGCAACTTTCTGCGACATTGATCGTTGGTGAAAATTAAGATAGAAGAATTACACCATGCAGAGGACGAAGAAAAGTTCGGGTGCTGCGGCTAAAGTCAAGAAAAAAATGACGTAAGTTCATTGGTTAGGATATTATATTGTTGTTGGTTGTACTCATCTGAAAAATCGGTTTCGCAGCAATGTAATACAATAGCTAATAATGTCTGCAAGAAACGATTAATTACACAAGATTTTCTATAATTAGTGCATTTTTTAACGTATATAATCTATGAATGGTCTTTGGTGTTGAATATACCATGAATATACTTAACTCTATTTACAGTATATTTACCCATTCCAATAATAACAATTTGTATACATTTTACACTTGTCAATTTAATGACACATTGCAAAAATATCTCACATACTTATCTTATATGGTTATTTATTTTGATTTGACAGGAAAGAACAAATGCAATTGGCAATAATCAAGAAAAAGGAATGCGATGCTAAAGCTTTGAAAATAGTGATGCAGTTGTTGGAACCTAAAGTAGATCCTGTTTGGCTTATGGAAAATGTTAGTTGAAACTTTAAAATTTTTTACTACTGTACATCCAAAATCTTAATGTTATTTAAATATTTCAGTTGAAAGATATCAATAGATGCCATATGGAAGATGTGATAGAAGAGCGAGCAATTACAAAATTATGTGGATATGTTCTATGTCAAAAAAATATTACCATTGTTATGAACCAACGATATCACATTTCATTAAAAGAAAAGAAAGTATATGATATATCAAAAAGAAAAAACTTTTGCAGCTCTAGCTGTTTTGGAGCATCAAACTATTTATTAGAACAAATGCTTACAAGTCCACTATGGTTAAGGGATAAGGAAGAAGTACCAAAATTTAGAATTTTTACAAAAAATAGTTCGAACTCAAGCTTCTCTCATGGAGAAGAAGTAAATATTACTATAATTGATCCCTGTTCAAGGAATGTTGAAAATGCAACGAAAACAGATAATGAGATAGAGAATAAGAAGTTGTCAAATGAGACTAGTGCTGAAAAAAATGATAAACAAATAAATGAAAAAATATCAATGGAATTAATAAAAGAAGAAGTTTCAAAAAGTATTGATGATTTTATTCTTGAAACAATAAAAAGTATAAATGTTGAAAAAGCAGATCAAACAGAAAGTTCTGTAACTGTATCACCTAATGACATTATTGGAAAAGATAATAAAGTAATAAAACCTATAGAGAACAATGAAAATTCTACCAAAAAAGTTCAATTTCATGACACAATTTCTGAAAATGAACAGAACGTTAACGTAGAAGCTGTAATATCTCAAGAAAGTAAAGTAATTGAAACTTTTGAAAGGGTAAAAGAAATTGATCGAGATGAAAATAGGGAATCTAATAATTCTGAATTAAACATTAAATATGAATACGTGAATACACGCGACATTAACGATTCCGAAATTGTAATTCAAACCGAATTTTTAAGAGATTGTGATACAACATCACAAAGCAGTGTGAGTGAATATGTGAAACATTTTAAAACTGATTTGGATGTCAATGATATAGATAAAAATGAAATTAGTCTACTACCATCATCAGAACAAGCACAAGAAAAAAGTAAAAAATTAGAAAAAACAAGAATTGTAAAAACAAAAAAACGAAAAGAACAAAAAGTTCACGAAGTTGTTAACTTAGCAGCCAGAGTTGAACAAAGCTTCCAAGAATGGATTACTGAGGAAACTATTCATTTTTTATTTGGAGATGATTCTGTAAAACAAAAGGCTCTGGAGAAAATTGAAACACAAGATAGGTATACAGCTTTATGTCAAAAGTTGAATAGACTACAATTTCAAGAAGAGCAGGAAGATAATGAAATATTAGAAAAGCCAACATTAAAACCTGCTCCACATTTTGCAGTTTTGCAAGAAGAGGGTCAAAAACTTGAACTAAAGGTAAATAGTAGAAACAATAATCTTCTATTTTAAATTAAATAACTAATTGAAATAAAAATATTCATTGACCTTTTTTTCTAGGTAAGAGCCTTTTATCAAGGAAAAACTGCGATAGAAGAACCGAAAAAAATAACGACTACCGAAGATCATGCAGATTTAGATACGTTTTTACCTTTAACAGATGTTCACGCGCCTGAGACGATTCGTCAGAAAATTTTTCTTGAAAAACTCGATCAAGTGTAAGCGTGAATTTAAAATCCTTAATGATTTCGAGTTGATTTCAAGTACGTTGACTTCTACTGCTTTTTTATTTTATAGATTGCCGGACCTTCTTAGAACATTGGCAGGCAACAATGAGGTCTATGCAAAAGCGACTTTGAACTACACAAGTTTGAGGTGTACAGCAGTCAAAGCTCTGATTCACACATTTTCTTTATCAGCTAAAAACATCATATTTAAAACTGCTGAATGGACTCTAGTGGGCTTGGTCATTATTAAAATGTAAGAAAAAACATATCTTTCGTAATTACATCTTTATATTTATTTCTATATAATTTCTATATAATTATGCAATGTTGTACATACATATTCTTAATTTTTAGGCTTAGCTTACTGGACCCCTGGTTAACAAATTTACTTCTTACAAAACAAGCCAATATGTATATATCAATGATCTTAACGTCTTACAAACTAGATCCACATTATTTAAATCTTCTTGTGGCATCTTATAATCCAAATGTAAATCCAAGATAGCTGATCTTTAGAAAATTTAATTATATGTAAAAAAGTAGAATATTTGATACCTATATACAAAATTTTATATTTTTGCAAAATTTGTTATTATTCATTTTCCTACTTATATTAATGTAATTTGAATTCATTACAAAAATTATTTATAATATCAAATTATTATGGAATATAGTACAAAAACCATTTTTAATTGACGAATAAAAGTATCAAAAATCTTAATTCTATATTTTTAGAATTTAAAACGAAAAATTTAGATTTGCATTACTGTACAAAAGTAATTACAACTATAATACTTATAATTTAAAGTGAGGTAGTTCCTAATATGGAAGAATTTGGCATAGGTGATGATGGTCCATCCATCATAACATCAACTTGACTTGTTGGATCATCACTAGATCTATTACCGATTTTATCCCTAAGAGCTTGATACAAACTGTGTACTGCCTCATTATGCTGTAAAAAAAATTATTTCATTATAATCACATAACAGTTTTTTTAATAAAATGTGATTTTAAAAATGTATTTACCTGACTGGAAGGCTCAAGTGATTTAACTAGTGTATGAAGTCGAGAAATTGGTAATTTTGGATACACCCACCACAATAATTTCAACAAGTGTCGAGTTACACTATCTTTTGACATACCCGCTAGAAAGAATTCGTCAAATATCACAGTACAAAATGACTCGTTAGTAAATTCATCTGACATATTCAAAATAAGTAATAGAACCTGAAATCATAAATTATATAACATTAGTATTAAAGTACATGCTTCAAATTTATCATAAATTTTATTATAATACCAAAGTATGTAAGAAGGGATCTTCATAAGCTCGCTGTCCTTGACAGTTCGGTAGCGTTGCTAAAACTCTCATTAGTCCACGAGCATCACCACGACCTTTTCCTTGTACAGCAGTGCCAGCACCTAAACCACCGACGTGAAGTGCATAATACATAGACAAAACAGCTGCAACTCCAGACAGTTGTGCATATGCTTGACAGGCATCTGGAGGAGGACCTGAGTGCTCAATAATGGCAATCGCACTCTCTCGTTCATCTGGAGGAAGTCGGCAATTCAACTGACGAATTTGATCATCTACCTGAATTTACAAAATTCAATTGCATTTATGGTTCTCTTACTTTTAATTTAAAACTTCGAATTAAGTTAATCGTACTAACCATTAAAGACATAAGAGCAGGAAGAAACTTAGTAACAACTTGACTATCCAGTTTGGGTTCTTTGAAATCCTGCGAATCAATCATCTGCCATGCTGATAAACCTAACGCAAGCATCCGTAGAAGAAGAACCAAAACAGCGTTTTCTCGAGGTAGCATTTCACCATTAATTAGGTGAAGTGCTATTTTCATTGCACTACTTGCTAAAAAGTTTACTGCATATGGATCGCACAATGTCATACTTAAATCCCCCAAGACTTGTTCTTGACCTCTCTAGAAGAATAAAAATAAATTATTTGTCAATAATGACGAACTATGTACTACTTGATTAAATAGAGAAAAATACCTTAATACTGTCTAGAAAACCTTGAAGTTCTCGAGATCTCTTGACATCGACATTTTTCTCACGAATACAAGCATCTAAGCACCAGGTAAATTTATGACAAGGATCAACAGAAATAATATCTTGTACCTAGAATGCATTAATAAAAAACAAAGTTTATCAAATCCAAAACAATATTATATTGAAGTATGATTCTGATAATCATTTATTACCTCTAAATCATGAAGAGCCATTAAAAGTTCAGCTCTAAGTGTACAATAATGAACATTTTTTGTCCTCAAAAATAATGTTCTTAAAAACTGAAGAACCATGTCATATAACTTAACACTATGCCCAATCATATGAGCTAATTTTTGTACTACTTCCCCTTGCCTTCTTACCTGAAATAAATTTAAAATTACATCAAATTTCTTTAGGCATAGGTAATAAGTGTAGCAGTCAGCGAGGTTTTGGTGCGTTTTAACGATTTTGTTATTTAATGTGTATTTTATATTGTTTTGATTTTTAATTTTATTTACGATTTTGAATAGTGCAAAACATATTTTTTAATAAAAAACACTTTTCGATTTCTAGTCGCGTCATATTGGGCACGATTACGATTAGAATAATGTGTTAGCCAGAATTATTATTCATTATTATTTACGGTATTTTTTATAATTTTTCCTTAATTTTTATTATGTTTTTTATGTTTGTAAATTTTTGTACTATTTTTATATTTTTTTATTTCGTACTTGCCTTGAGGAAGGGGACCTAGTCACCCAAAACATTGGCAAAAATAAATGAAACTTTTTGACTCGAGGAGATGATATAATTTCTTGTTCCTTACATAAAATTTCCTTACAAAATAATTTATTAAAATTAGTTAAAATTACCTTAGGAGAAGGCATGAAGAATGGACTATTTAAATTAAGATGATCGAAAAGAATTTGCTCCTTTTCAATAATATATCGACTGAACAATGGTGATACCTCATCACCAAACAAACTCTGATTATCTTTCCAAATTTGACGTTTAACTTCTGTATCTGCATCATTGTAAAGTTCTTTTTCTCTTACTAAAACTTTCAAGTATTTATCTTCAATTATAGGTGTATTTCGCAAAATGCACATAACAACTGGTCTCAAGGCTGCTACTCTCACAGCAGGAAAACTCTTTGATAAGAGCTCTTTTAATCTTTTATCACCTGAGTGTGATACTTTTTCTCCTCTTTCTGCTCCAATTTCATTGATTCTTTTTACTAGTTGCTCACGTAATTCCTCCAACACAGACGCATGAAAATCTAGTCTTTGAACTCCATGCAGATCCAAAAGAGGTAACATTGGCCTTAAAGAAGGTAGTAGAATACCATTTTCTAACTGTAAACATATATGCGTAAAATAGTCAATAAACAAAGCTGCATAATAATTCAACTTGTATCATTATGCAGTATAAATTACATACCTGAAACTCCTCAATTGCTTTTAATGGATCATTGCAACTAGTCAGAGCATCGCTAAGGAAAGCTTGCCCTGGTATTCCTAAATCTTCTAGACTATCTCCCGGCGTACCGTTATTCTTTAAATTTGCCATTTTACTTGACTAAAATATCAAACTGATGTTTAATATTTTGTACTACTTATCACATTGGACAAATATAAATTTTTACACCTGTTTGTTTACACTACGTATATATGTTACATACGTGAACAGCATCATTTGAGGTTATATTAACGTCTTTCAAGACTAGAGTAATATTAAGTTTTTACACTTAATTTTATTTCTATTTTTACGTACAATTTTTAAAAAATAAATCCACTCAACTGTTTCATTTTGTTTTTTAAATTTATGCTCTTTGATATAGATATATATACAAATATGTATTATGTGTATATATCTATAGATACTAAAGGTTAGATCAACGATCTTCGTTATGGGTTATGTTGGTTGCGGACTTGCGGTGCGGCTCTTCGTCGTATTCACTTTCGACAGACGCCATTTTGAATTTGTTTTTATTATTATTATTATTATTTTCCTAGAATTTTGGTTATTTTTTTTACCTTAGTTTATTATTTGTATTTTTATTTTTTATTTACATTTATTATTTTTTATAACTTTTTTTACGACTATAAAATGGCTGTGAGTGTCTCTCTCGCTCATACTTATTAGCAGTCCTCTATAGACTGTGGAGAGTGGATATTGCATTGATTTTATGGTAAAATTCGAGATATACGAATGTTGCAGCATTGACCGGTTGACACGCTCGGAATTTAATAATAGATTTAATAGGTACAAGTATACGTGTGATTTGTGAACGCGGATGAAATTCAACTTCCAAAAGTCAAAAATAATCGGAGCAGACGATTGGCCCATGCGATTCGCATACGTCTTTCCGTTTGTTCTTTTGTATAGAAGGTGCGCCGTGCCGTGCGGTACGTATACTATACATATGGGCGATGCACGCGGCGGCATCGCGGGCATGATTTTCAAGCGAGTTTTTCGCGAATCTCCGATTGTAATTCTTCGCGCGAATTCGTCTTCCGCAGAAGTAAATTAGCCCAGCAAGTGGCCGCGCAAATATTCGGCTCGGTTCTGGACGTAGTCGCAGATAAATCCGCGTGTTGGCACGATTAAGCGGCTCGACAACGGACTTCTTGTTTTCGCGGGAACTGGCGTTCATAACCTCGCCGCTTATCATCGTCATCGTCGACGGGAAAGTATAAAAACAGTCCCGAGAATTATTACACATGTGCAGCTGATGAAAGTTAGATGCATAAATGAATTGGTCGCCCGCGAAATCGTCGCTATCAATTTTTCCCTGAGAAAAGATGAAGGAATTGGAGGAGACCAATTGTGAGGTGGGTTTATGCATGTGAATATATCTGTGACTGTCTGTGTTTATACCGTCAAAGGTCATGCTTATCTGTTTTGTAACTGTGATATTATGTCGTGGACACTTTTATTTTACATTCAAAATTCACTTGCAGGTTCGAAATATTTTAAATTTCACACCACCGCTATGGAATCAGTCAGGCGACTGGGGCTCCCAAGAGGAGCCCATGACCACAGATGGATCGAAAGAATCAAGCCAAAATCAGACTTTGGGAGGATTTCTGAGCAATGATTGCAAATATGCTTGGCTCTCCTGTGGAACTCGTTTGGTTGTTATAGATGTGAGATATGGCGAGTGCATTAGCCAATGGAATTTTTTGTATAAAATCACCTCTGTGTCTCCATTTCCATCTGAGCCAGGAAAGGTACCATTACTCCTGGTTGGTTTAGATAACAATGCAATAAGAATTAAAGACTCAATTGGGCACTTGTGCATTTTTAATTGCTGTAGTATGACAATTTTAGCAACTATCGAAGTAAGTATTTTTTTGGTTGCACTCATTTTAAGAATAGTAGTACACAAATAATTTAAAAAAATTTTAATTTTATTGTAATAGGTACCTGCAGGTGTTGAGAAAGCTTGTGTAATTCATGGAGGAGAAGAATGGGAAGAATTTAACGAGAAACGACCAGATACAGTACTTTCTGGAAATTCAGGTTTAATTTTTGTTGCACTACGTAATTTGCAGCATGTAATAATTGATATAAATCGATCACTTTGGGCTGAATCACTTTACAATGGAAAGAATATTGTAGCAAAATTAGAATTTGTAAATCCTCTAAACCCAAAAACAACTACTAGCAAATGTAATAAAGAATCAACTCACTTAGCATACGATTTAATGGATAAGGGTAAATAAAGTTTTATTCTTTTGATTTTTTTGTAAAAAATAACAAGATTTTATTTTTATATATGTAAATCATTATAGAAATTGAACAGTACATGGGTTTTGACCGAAACGATTTTGAGTCCACTCCTCTATATGATGAAAGTCTCTGCTCAATTCTTCTAAGCTCGATGAAAATTGGCTGCCTCATAACAGGTTGTCTGGGTCGCATCATAATTTGGCAAAATGACGGCTCTATTGGCTGGATCAGTCCGCCGTTTGACGAAAATGCATATGTTACACATGTCGCACTTCTTGAACCGTCGGATGATCCCCGACCTTTTTACTATCTATGGATTGCTTGCCAGGTGCATAATAGATTTTAAATAACATTAACAATTGAATAATAACATTTTAAAAATTTTTAATTTACTGTTAAATTTTAGAATGACTCCCCGGAATCTTCGGCTGTGCTTCGCATGTATGCGATGTTATTTAACAAAAAATGTAATGATAAGACTGACGAGTCGAGTCTTTATTTCAATTTAGAATCAGAACCAAGTCTCAAATTCGAATTAGAGCTTGAACAGGGTGAACGAGTTCACAGTCTATTGTCAGTTGAACGTGAAAACTCTTATGACTCTGCCGATTGTACGATTCGCCACGGTGAGGACAGCCTTCTGCTTATCGGTACCAGTGAGCGACTATTGATGTTTGACCTTAATCGTTGGTACAAGGAACAAATGCCTAGAACGATGGCTGAATGTCGTAATCCGAACAGCGTCATGGCCAGCTATAGAACAAAACAAGAAGATGATGATAAACAAGGAATTATCGCTTGTAGCTTTATTCCAAAATCGTTGAGGGAGTTTCCAAAGGGACCGAGCTCACCTGAAGAGTTATTCTACCCAAACTCACTGACACTGGAGTGGGTTGAGCTTGGGCTCGGCAATTTGACTTTTTGGTTAGCAAGAGGTGTGCAAACAGAGTTACTCAGGGAAATTACAATTGCTGGACCGATTGTGTTGATTAAACCCACCGAAACCTATCGCAGATGTCTCACTGCCGGGCTTGTAAATAATTGCCTTTCAAATTTTTATTCGAAATTTCTCTTTAGAATAAATAAAAACAGCTATCTTATTTAAATTTCAGGTGCCGTTCGATTCATTACCGCAAGACTTCGCACTCGACGCGGATAAAATTCAACAACGTGAAATGCTTCTGTGCCTGTGTCTCGAACAGCGCTGGTCAAACTTCTTATCTCGCTGCGCAAATGAATGGTCAGACGGTAGTGCTGCCTATCTTTATCCTGAATTTATTCGCTGGGGTGTACAGCGAGCTTCAGAACTCAAACTTTGCGCCGATAGTCTATGTGTACCTCTATTCGATCAATCGGGAGTTAATATTGGTGACGCGGAAGTAAAAACATTGCGCTTCTGCTGCCAGCAGTTGGAGTGTCTTGCTAGCGTAATCTCGAAATTGCCAAATCTCGAGTCCGACTTGGAAAAACAGAGAAGAGCATTGAAGAGGATAGCTACTTATCTACAGGTTCTGCTTTGGTTTTATGATGTCGGTTTGTTACCGGAAAATCAAATAAATGAAGAAGAAGAAGATGTGCCGCAAATCACACTATTGACAAAGATTCCCTATCCTAGAGATAAGCTTATTGAACTGTACAGAAAAAAAAGGGGAAGTAGAACAAATGGAGAGGAGAAAGAAAAAGAGAAATTATTTATAGATCAACTGATTTACCATAATTGCTTACCTTTGACAGCACAATGGAAAAAAGAAGCAGGTAAACTTTTTATTTATATTTTGAAATTTAGATTTTAAATAACTTATAAATTGAACTGATGATCACACCATTTTTAAAATGTCAGATTGTGAAATACTGGACCATGGAGGTTACTATCCGCCTCCATCTCTGCAATCTTTATTACGCAGTTTTCTCGTGGATTGTTATCGAAATGATGCAGACGTTACCGCTGCCACGGCTTCCGCTTTAGACGACGATATCGATGAATTCGATCAAGCCGAGATGGAAAACAAGCACAGTATCACCATCTATCTGCTAATGGATATCGCAATGTTGCTGCAGAGCACTTATCCCAGTGTCGATAGATTAATTAAATATCCTTCAGCTTTTAAACTGAGTCCTAGTTTAATAAAGATTACTCAAGCATTTTGGTCACTCGATCATGATGATTACGATGAATTCTTCAAAATTGTAACAGGACAACTTATACACAGTAATGACATTAAAAACTGGCATCATAGGCTTGCTATTGATGCGCTTTTGAAAAATGATCAACATAAACTAGGTATATTTAGAAACTTTACAATTATGTTATTTGAAAAATGTTTGCATATTTAAATCAATTTCGTTGTTTTAGCTCTCGCATATCTTCGAATATTGAAACCACCGTTAGCTTCGTTGGATGATCAGGGTACAATAATCACTCTATCTGTAGAGCATGGTCTCGTTGAATCAGCATTCCACGCAAGACCACCTTCACATTATGCACAGCTGCTTACCAAATTCTTCCAAGCATGCAAAGCGAATGGAAAACTTGCTGACATATTGCAGTTGTCACTTGATACTGAAGAAGAGGAAGCTTTTGTTAAGTTCCTCAAAGAAAACGGTTGTGAGGATACAAGACTGCTCTACTATCTACAGAGATGCAGACACACAGAAGCTGGTGACTTATTTAATTTAGATCGTTTGCTGAATTCACGTAAGTTTAATTTGCATTGCATCTAAATTTCATATACATTCTTAATAAATTTTTATTTTCAAATTTACACAGATCATTCAACATCAACTAAAATTCACCCAAGCACTTTAAAGGTTTTAAGTGCGTTTAATGCGACGTTGCCTGATATCACGCGTCACTTCGCCACTAATTTCACTAAAAGTTCTGCGTCTAATTTGTCATTGAACAAACCCATTCAACCTTTACAGCATCAGCTGTCCTTTTTGGATTCAAGCTCTGCAATGACGAATACTGGGACTGGTCGATGTTATCCCCGACCCATGTCACAATGTCGTGATAAAATGAGAGGGATCTATGAAATTGCTGTAAGCAAAACTCGGGAAACATGTCTCAAAGCAGACCGACCTAATAGCTCTCTCACGCATGTGCCTTTCCTTGACGCACCATGTTCGACTATTGTTTTCTGCTCGAGAACTAGCGGAAATTTAACTGAGTCTACTGATGTGCACAATGTTTTATATCCTGAGAAAAAGATGATCCGAGGTAAGAGAAAACATACAGCAATGGTTGAAGAAGAGGAAAATATAGACTCCAATATCGATAACAAGAGGCGAAGACTTGCAGGAGGAGCGGGTAACTTATTTTATAATGTCTCTTATATGGTGCTAAAATATATTATATTTTATTTGTTTTATTTGATTTTTTGAAGATATAAATGTTTTTAATGGTGATAATGAAACACAACTAACCCGGAGGCTGAGCATGAGTAATGTCTGTGAAACACCATTAATACAACGTAAATTGAGATCTGATGCAAGAGATTCAAATGGGTTAAACACAGAGACTCCACATTCAATTCTTAAAATCCGAGAGTTACTGAGACGGAATTCTAATTCTCCTGGTTATGGTTTTAAAATGGTGAGTTTTCAAACATGTATTTAATCGAACTATAACTAATTTATAAATAATAATATATATGACCCTCAGAATTCGACAAATGAAAGAGAAGAATTGTTGACGCACAGTATATCTGGAAATGGAAGGCCACCTCGACAAATTAGATTTAGTATGGATAGAATGAGTGGTAATAGCAATACTTCTGTAAATGTATCAAAAGCTGAAGATCTGGAAACCGATAGTAACTGTAGCAATGGTAGCAAAAACATTGAAGAAGAATCTTGGTTAGCGCCTGATAATTTTCATTATTCTATTTTATTTATTTACAAAAAATTCTATGTTAGTTAAAATAATTTTAATTTTCATAGTGCGGAAGAAGCATTCTATAGTCCAAATGTAAGCAACAAATCCTTGAGGAATAGTTCAATTTTATCAGACAGCAGTATTACAAAATTCAATCTTTGGGGTCCAAGACCTAGACCTAGTCTCAGAAGAGCCAGTATGTTGTCTAGAACTTCTAGTGACTATCAGTCTCAAATGAATTCTTCAACTAGTACTAGTTTGGATGCATCGGAAATGGTATATTTCTATTATATCAACATATTTTTTTAAATAGTAATAAAAATTTTCATATCGTTAACTTTATGTTAATCATAAATCAACTTTCCAGACTACTTCGAATGAAGAAAATAAAAAGACATCGAACGTTTCATTCATAAGTCCACGAAAATCCATGTTAAATTCACCCACATTGTATAATGCTTCTATCTTGGATAGTGATACGAGTATAGAAAATTCTTCTTTTAAGAAACCACTCTTTCCTTACAATAACGAACGCAACGATGACGAAAAAACTGATGAGTCAGACAATGAGTCGGAAGACAGTCAAGAAGTTATAGCTGAACTTCATGATACAGGTTTGGATAAAGATACATCGATAGAGCCTTCAAGGAAAGAACCTTCAGAAGAGGAGGAAGAAGACGAAGGAATAATCGAAGAAGAAATAGACGAGGAAGAAGAAAAAGTATCTCTGAATGAAGATTCAAATTATGATGAAGTGAAAACTCAGAGAGAAGACGAAAAAGATAATTTTAATGTATCTACACATTCAATGCAACGTAATCTACCTCAAGAAAACGAAATTAGCGAAGACGAGGAAGAAAGAGAATTTGATCCAGAGTTTCAAAAAGTTCTTGATGATGAAGAAGAAGATGAAGCTGAATTTGATGATGTATTCGAAAGCTTAAATAATACGATTGATAATGAGGCTACCTCCGAAATAACCACAAATTGCATTCGCGAACTCGAGAAGAATATTGATCATGGAACCAGATTTAATTATGCCAGCACTACTCCGCAATCAATCGCTCTCAATAAATACCAATGCGATCAAAATTACAGTCTTACAAAGAATATTTTATTGAATAAACCGGATAACTCAACCTTCAATTACAGTCTAACTAAGCCGATTTTCCTTGACAGCTGTGGAATCGCTAGACTTCAGGACTCCATTGTAATTACAGATGACGAGTCAAACGATGCTACTCACATTGAACCAAAAGATTTAGAACCAGTAAACTTGCCATATAGTGTAGCAGAGGAGGAAGAGCAAGATGAAGATGAAGACGCTGAGTTGACATTAAATTTATCTGGTTCAGATGGTTCTGAGAATGCGAAAAACCTCAAAATTAAGGAGTTACCGGAAGAAGGGATGTTAAAAAATAAACGGAAAGAAATGATAAAAGAAGAGCTTAGGGTAGAAAAAGAGATGAGATTATTTACATCAGAACTTTCGGATTCATCGTCAGAATCTGGATTGACTAAGAAGGAAGAGACTACTCCCAAAAAGAATGAGGTTCCCATCGTAGATATATATATATATATATATATTGATTTATTTACAAAAGATTACAAATTTTTACATTATTGATTGTATTTAGGGTTCACGATCACGAACTTCCTCAAAGAGCGAAGACGTGGATGGAGAAGGAACTCCATTGAGACGTAGCAGTAGACAACACCTGGCAACCCGTCAAGTACCATCGCCAAGAAGGTCGATCAAATCTATGTCTGTAAGTCCACGAAGTAAACCGAATGAGACAGCTTTAAGTAATAAAAGTGGTAGGCCAATTTATTATTATAATATTTTCGAATGCTACTATTATTTTTCAATTGTTAAAATTTCAATTTGTTTAGTTTTAGTAGATAGAACAAAGCGCAGTACATCAATTTCTAAAGAAATGAAAAAAAATCTTTCAAATGTAATTGCTAATACGAGTCCATCGAAACAAATTGAAGAAGAGCAAGAATTCGAAAATTCTAAAAAAAGTCCAACATCAAAGTCTGTTGGTCGAAAAACACGAACAGCATCTCGAACTTCATCGCGTGAGTCATCGCAGGAAACAGCACTTGAAAAAAACAGTCCCTCAGTCCCTGAAGACTCGGCAATATCGACAGAACTTCTTGAACAAAAGTCTACTAAAACACGTACCACAAGAGCAGGATCAGTAACTAAAGATTCTGTAATGAAGACACGAGCAACATCGATCTTAAAGGAAAACAAAACCATAGAAGTCAACTCTGAGGAAGATTTTATCGATATACCAAAGCAGAAAAGAGGCAGAGGAAGGCCACCAAAAATTTCAAAAGACATAACAGTGTCTCCGACGCCCAAGAAAGATTTGGGTAAAGAAAAAGCAGCTGAAATTCAAGAGATTGTAAAAGTCGCTAACTCAAAGGATTCAACTGTTATTAAACCAGCGGTAACAAGAAAAACTAGAGCTGGTTCCGTGGCTGAAGAAACAATAATTACTCAAGAAGACAAACCAACGAGGAAGACTCGAGCTGGATCAGTAGCAATTGATGAGGAAGACAAACCTATAAGGAGAACTCGAACTGTATCCGTAACAGTTGATGAAAAAGATAAACCAACAAGAAAGACTCGAGCCGGATCCGTAACAGTTGATGAAGAAGATAAACCAGGGAGAAAGACTCGATCTGGATCCGTAGCAGTTGATGAAGAAGATAAACCAGGAAGAAAGACTCGATCTGGATCCGTAGCAGTTGATGAAGAAGATAAACCAGGGAGAAAGACTCGATCTGGATCCGTGGCAATTGATGAAGAAAATAAGTTAACGAGACAGTCTCGATCTGGATCTGCATCAGTGGATGAAGACGATAAACCAACGAGAAAGACTCGAGCTGGATCCATGGCGAAAGATGAAGAAAGTAAGTTTACGAGGAAGACTCGAGCTGGATCTGTGACGGTGGATGAAGATAAACCAACTAGGAAAACTCGCGCTGGATCCATTGTTGCAGATGATGAAATTACTAAAGAGAAGCTAGTCAGAAAAACTCGCGGAACCTCCGTGTCAAAAGAGGAGAAAACATCTAGAAAAACAAGAGCTTCATCGCTAGCAAAAGATGCGAGTAGTGAAGAAGTATCTGACAGTATTTTAAGTAAGAGATCAACGAGGAAGCGTGGTAACTCGGTACCTAAAGAAGCGACACCTGTTGTTGGTAAGTTTGTATATTTTAATAAAAGATTTTATTAAGGATTATTAATATTTTATCTTTTACATTTATTAAATCTCATGTATTACAGAATTAGTTAGAGTAACATCCCATGGCAGGCGGTCTACAAGCCTTCTCAAGGATGTCATTCTTGAAGAGAGCTTATCTCAATTGGATTCTCCCGCTGGCAATAAACGCAGTAAACTGCCTCGAGCCATCGATGAAACAGCTGCTTCGAGTCCTGCTTCGAATACTCGCAGTCGACGTTCCTCTATTCAATCGGTACCGGAAGAAATCGAAGAATTTCTCAGCTCAAAAAAGACATCAGATATTAAAGACGATACTAGAACTCGACGAGCCGCAAGTGTTGATTCTACTGCTGTTTCAACAATTGGCACGCGCCTTACACGCAGTACCCGCACGAAAATTTCTATTTTGGAAGATATTATACCAGAAGAATCGGTTCTCAAATCACCTCAAACGAAAAAACATTTAACGAGAAGGAAACGCGCTACATCATTATCCGTAGAAGCTATCGAGGAGGCTGAGAAAGAAAAAGCGAAATTCAAACCTAAGAGAGGAAGAAATGCCAGTCAAAGTAAGGACAAGGATTTTCTGTTCTCACCACCTAAGGAAGCCGGAGAAATTTCGGAGAGTGGCGAAGGTTGGTTGTCTATAGATTATTGAATAAATTGATTTTTAAAACAAATGTGTATTATTTTAATGAAGTTGACTAATTCTTCTTTTAGAAGGGTGTCGAACTCCAACTTTTAAATTCTCAGAGCCGACTGGACTACAGAAGTAAGTGTCTTTTTTAAAGGGAACAAGAGGATGCCCCTCTTGAAATACTTATAAAAAATCATGCCATAAAGAAAACAATTGCCTGTGTGTCTAAACCAAACAAACGTGTATGGATATCGTTGTAGATTTTTAACGTCAATTCCCAACGATGATGATGAGGAGTCTTCCGACGCGACGGTAAACGTATTGCAACACAATTTACAGTTAGACAGAGAACGAATGACTTCAACGAGAATTCTACGACGTCCGCGAACCTGTTTTGTACTACCTAAAAGAAATAAAAAAAAGTAAAGCGTCATAGTTATCGTAATTCGAATATAACGTCTCGCATTTGAAATGCTGTGCAAATTTTTTTCTTTTCTGTATATGTACTTCCCAAATGAACTTTTTTTAAAAAAAGGATAAAAAAATGAACGCATTTTCAAAAAAGAATGTATGATACTGTTGTAAATAATTTATTGATACATCATATGTTAGTTCAATAAAGAAGGTATAATTCTAGTAATTTCTAAATAAGTCTCCGAAATCCCATTTTGTATATAATAGACCGTATGAGCAAAGCTATAGTTGTAATCATACATACTTAACCATAGTAGAAGTGGTTTACTCCACGGAATGCAATATACATTTGTATTTCTTTATTGTTCATAACATAAGTATTTCTCTATTCGCACGTAACGCAAAGATACTGATAATAATAATACTTTATTCTTTTTTTGGACCACGCACTGGTAAATTATAAAAAATGTGTCATTCAAACTTGCGCTCTTATTTTGTTTCTCGATAATTAAATTCGGTAAAAAAACAATCTCTTTAAGATCTCAGATCTTTGGCAACAATTGGTTCCTATAAAATGTCAGAGTCACCAAAAATCAGCGATAAAATCCCGCCAAAATATCATACAAATTGCAAGTGCATTATACATAATCGCATAAAATTGCGCACGATTATATACAATTTTACGCTTTCTTCATACGGGAAGCTACCGCCGTTGGGTGTATACATATATATTGATTTCCAATAAAATTTGCTTCTTAAACCTAGTGGAAATAGAGAGGCAAGATTATAACTAATCTTATAAATGTCATTTCCGAATTTTGCATGACATCCGAGGCACATGTGTGAATTTTGATGCCCACTGCTTAAAAGGCACAGCAGAGTTTTCATTAGCGTAGATTTCGATATAATGAAAAAGGCCTCGCTCACGTTAACTACATAGCTGTGTAAACCTTGGTGGAAATATTTTTGTATTTCTTAGATATAAAGGTGTACAATTACAATTGTATTCTTTCTATGCAATGTAAAGTTTCTTAAATTGATTCAATAGTGTTTAATAGTAACTTTATCAAATGTATAAAAAGTTGCTTTTTTTATGAATCACCTAAGTAAGATACAGCATCAACTGGGCAGTTACTTCATTTTGGATATAGCTTGATTCAGTGAACTTTATGATTAGAAAATAAGCAGATGAGTACTTTTTCATTCTCTAAATTGCTGTAGGTATTCAATTTTTTTCAAAGCCAAGGATAATAATTTACAAAAATATGATAAAATAAAATATTTAGTCATAACTCTGACTAGACAAATTTTCTTTGCATGTACTCATCTATTAGTCATAATTTAAAAATATTTCCACCAACTTAACGCGAAATTGTTATAAATTTATAAAATTCAATTAGTAGTTTCATTTCTTCGTTTGATTATCGTTTACTGCTGCCTGCAGCTATCTTTAACGCGACGTTTATGTTTTTCTTCTTGATTCTGTACAGGTGAGTGTTGCTGTCCTGAACAATCAAAAATCAAAATCAATGATTAAATTAATTGTCGTAAACTTTTGCTAATCTTTTGGCAATTGTAAGTGCAAGAAATACATTTTATTGAAATAAAAAAACTTACCAGGGTTACGCCGCGTACCAGGCACAGGCATATAGCAAGACGCCGCGTCGTCAAGGCTAACCGCGTCGATGTGGGGTCCGGTCAAAGGCACTGCCGGTGACGCCGGTAACGCATACGTCGGGCTAATGCTATTGGAGCCACCACTAGATGAGCTGGTTCCATAAGCGCTGCCATTATACGTCGGGTCGATCATAGCAGCAACATTACGCGGCTGTGGTTCTGAAATAGTTGTTGTTACTGCGGCAGCTCCCTGCACACCATCTACTTCTTCCGAGTAGCTGCGTATTTCTTCCGGGTCCGACGGCTGCCGAATATGTCGCGTCTGGCGTGACTTAGCTGTATAGAGAAACGTTAATATTGTTTGTAATGACGATTAAAATATCAAATTGTTTAATCATATCTATTAAACTTAACTATTATTTATTTTCAAACAAAACATCTGTTAATTAAAAAAAACTCATAAAAAATTGCTAGGTTATTAATGAGCTTAAAATTTTCAAAATATATCTAAACTTATGGTATGCACAATTTAATTTATTTCAATAATTTAAATTAATTAAATATAGCTGATAATCAACGAATTTGACTAGAATGCAAAGTCAATCGAACACTTGTCAACGTGACATATAAATGAATACAATGAAATAAAGATAACTCACGGAGACTCGGTTTTAAATCTAGCTTATCAGGTCTTTGTGGCCTTTCCAAGCTACCGCTGGCCGCCGACATCTGCTCTTCGTCCAGCTGCTGTTGCTGCTGCTGGCGCTCTAATTTTTTTTGTCGAGCTCGCTCTCGTGCTCGCTTTGCCTTTGCGCGTTCCTTATCTTGTAGCATACGAGCCAATTCAGCATCTTGCGCTTCCATCGCGATTTTATGGTCAAGTAAAAGTTGTTCATCCACCACCGCACCATCATGAGTATCTGCACCTACTAGCTCTTCCTCTTCTTGTAGCTTCCTTGCTAATTCCTACAAAAAATATAGCTATAAATTTTTGTTATATTTTGAAAAAATTTAATTTCTTAATCAATTTTAATTTTAATGAATGAAACCATAAATAAAGCTTAAGCTACTGACAAGTTCACTTTAAAATAAATGGGCTAAAATATGGAATATGTCACTAACAAAAGTACCTGATCTTTTTCTTCTTGTATCCGTCGCTGTATTTCACTTTCAGCTTCTAATCTTGCTGCCTCGTCATCCAACCGGAGTTGCAATCTCATTTGCTCTCGTAATTCTCTTTCTTTCATTCGTTCCTCACGTTCAATAGAAAGTGCAATTTGTCTTGCTACTAGTGCATCTCTTTCTTCCCTGTTGATAAATTGAAATTGTTAATTTGCTTATTCATATAATTTATTGCTATGCAAATTTCTAAAAGTAGTACATGGAATATATTGTATCTTGAATAAAAGTACAGCATGTCTATTTTAAATTATAATATATGATAATACTAACTGTTCTTGCACATGAGATAAATATCTCAACTTCTCTATTTCTTGCTCTACTCTAGCTTTGGGAAGATCTTCCCTCACCTGAGCATTTCGAACTTTATTATGTGTGTAGTGCTCCTTGACTGCAAAAAGAAAATGAATGATTACACCTAATGCATTATAAATACTGATAACTCAAAATATTTTAATTCATACGGTATTAACATGGAAATGTGAAATTTTGAACACTGTAATAGTTACAGTAATTAATCATTGAGAAAGTTGGGGTACGTACTTTCTTCATCTTGAAGACGATAGGCCAATGCTCCATCCTCGTGTACCAACCACTCCCTGCACACTGCACATACGAGGATGAATCATTACTTAAAGGGCATTACTCTTGTAATGAACAAAATAAAACAAAGCATAACAGTGCAATGAAAGAACAATAGAAACAGCCAAGAGGTAAATGAAGTGCAAAGTTACCATATGCAGTATCATTAATTTTAACTATTATCAAAAATAATGATTTGACAATAATGATTTTCAAAAGGACTATTGTGGAGTTCAAAAATATAATATAACATAATATAATATCATTAGTTGAGACAAGTATAATTGCATTGCAATTGTATGCTGTTTTATTTTAACAAAATTGCAATAAATAATACACAATTGCTTGAATTTGGAAAATGCACATACGGAAAAAAATCTCAGACCTTTCTAAATTATACTTCAAGTTTTGCGAAAAATGCATGACTCGTATTTTAAAAATGTCTGTAGGCATATGCTTGTTTTTCGTGTTTTGAAGAAGAAAACAAGAAGTTCATCAGTTGACTGCCAGTACCCTCTTACTCATTTGATCATAATTTTCGGAAACATTAATAACTAATAGAAATGAATAATAGCCATAGACCTTCAGAGAAAGTTGTATGCAAAAAGAAAAATTCATTTATTCAGTTTCTCTCATTCCCTGCCGAAGCCCGCGTTTAGCAATCCAAATCCTCTGACGAGTTACTCAAGCCTAAAATCCGAGCCGTTCTCCATCCTCCATTCACATCCACGTCAATTTACCGGACGTACTCTTATTTAGTGCTCGTGTTACATGCCAACGCCGACATATCGAACAAACTTCCCCCCACGCACGCTTTAAACTTAATCTTCGCAAACCCTCTAAAAGGCATCAATCCCGTAAGTTAAGTAACGGTGTAGCCCCAGAATCCGAGGGAAACAATTTCAAGGTGAATGATATAAGGGAAGCCGTATGCGTGGGAGCCTATATGAGAAGCTGTCTGCCAGTCTGTATACTTAGTGCGACAAAACCGCTTGCTCGATTTTTTTCTCTCTCTCTCTCTCTCTCTCTCTCTCTCTCTCTCTCTCGAAACAAAGGCTCACGCGGCGTTGCGAGACAGCCGCACACATGCCATAGTAGAATGTACATACGTAATCGTGAATATATATAGGTACCGCCAAAGCGTATATATATATAGGATTGGGAATGATTAACCGCGAGGCAGCTGCTGTAGCGAGTCAAGTCGTACAGTGCTGGACGCCACAATGCAGCCGAGAGAGAGAGAATGCGGCTGTGTGATGTGTGGGTGTTGTGTATATACACGCTGTTCGCTGAAACGAGCGCTCGCGTTCCGTAAGGTCGTCTTGTAAGCGACACACGGTGTTTGCATTCGTAAGTCCAAGTGCATGCATATGTTGTAATTCTCATGTAGGTATACTAATAACTTATATTCACTTATGCGTTATGCGTTCGTACCTTCGTTGACTCTGCCCGCCTTGGGCATGGTGTCCGAGCCCAGCACGGACTTGGCCATGTCCTCCGTTTAAAGATCCTCGTCGCGAGGGAACGAAAAAAGAAATGGAAAAACGCACTCTCCTGCCACTGCACTCCACGAGCACGTCTATATATATCTGTATTTTCTTTCGACGCTCTCTCGCTTTCTATGCGTAGGTATATACTTGCGATGCCGAGCAGAAATGCGTCGCCTCCGCTTATTACATGACGAAGGATCGGAAGGCGCGCGGACAGAGGCACTGCGGTATTGGTGCGCATAAACGACGGGGCCGCGCGATTTTCAAGAGAAAATACGGATGTATAATTAGCGGGCTGTCGGAAGGATCGCGAACGAGGTGACAGTCCGCGACTCCCTAGGAAGACTGAGCGGCCGCGCCGCGCGCGTTGTTGTTCTCCACAGCCATCTTGGAATGCCAGAGCTCTGAGTGTGGGTAATGGCTATTGCTGAGCGCATATGTAAGTATATATCTATACACTGTGTAGCTGCGTAAAAAGAGGGAGCATTTCCTTTCTCTCTCTCCCTCGCGCGCGCGCCGCGGTTGCCCCTCTACTCTATATATACACACACACGCACACCAGCTTGAGTGTATATATGTATATATTTAGCTGTCCTGTCTGGTCGTGTTCTCTCTTTCCCCGCGCTGCAGCCACACGGGAGATTTAAAGCTGGTTTTACAGCTTGCTCCTGGCGCTGCTCCGATTTTTTTTTTCGCGGCAGAGAAGCTTTCGGCAACTATATACATCTATATAGGTATTGGTATGCACATACGCAGACTCCGAGACCGTTAGAGATTTGGGATGAAGGCGTGTTCCGTTATTATGGACCGGCTACTGGTTCCTAATATATTGTTTTGGTTTTCGATCCTATATACTGGGATGTGTGATATACCTGTTTGTTTCGTTTTTTTTCGGTTTCTTTTTCATCGTCATCGCAGGCTCTCGGGTCGGCTCGTAAAATAGACATTCTTATTCGGCAAATGGCGCATTCTGCTTAGAGAGGCCTACGCAAATTTTACTCCTGGCGTTTTGACGATCGATACTAAAATTAATCGCGCGTTGCGCAACCTATCCACAGTCGAGCATAAAATTTTACATAAAATAATTTTACGCAACGCAAGAGATAAGCAATAAAAGAGCTTGAGAGCATCGGTATTCGACAATTTGACAAGCGAAAGCCGACATAAGTGAATTTAGTTTATTCAAATTTGATTTCACTTGACGCAATGTGTAATACATATAGTAAGAATATATACGTATATTATACCGTGTGCTTGTAATTTTGTGAGGGAAATCCTATCTTTCACCCAGACGAAAACAGGTGCAGCGTCAGTACAAATTTTTTTTTTTTCAAAACGAAGTCCGTATAAATAAATGAGTCGCTCTGCGCTTCATTCCATTCCCATCAAGTGCAATTTGCAAGCTTTCATTTTAGTTTCGAATTCAAAACCACCTGTTCTATCGGAACGATTGAAATGTCATCTCTAGAAAGTTTCTCAGATTTACAACTATAAACTCACACCTCTGTACGAACATCGCTCGAGCAATTAAAACTCTTTCATCAGAAAAATGACTCAACCGTGTCATCTCATATGAAAATCGCAGGGAAGTGTACGAGCGGCATTACTCTCGCTTTCTCCCACTGCTACACCCGGCAGATTCTCATTCAAGCGATTTTCACACGCATCACGCAGTAGACTTTTTATTCCCTACATTCCATACGCAGACACACACGCACACTGCGACATTGTGTGAGAGTCGACAGCGGGCACAGCAGATATGTACGCAGAATTTTAAAAAATTCCGACCTGTCGTACGAGACCGTTCCTCCTCGTTTTTTTTTTCATCCCGTCATCAAGGCCCCGTCGCTCTCCTGTTGAGACCTGCGCGTTATGCCTCCCTTTTACAAAGCGATCATTCTGTTTTAATGCACGTGCCGCACATGTATGAGCTTCTATTTTTAGAGCAACGAGGCCCCGTCAGAATGGTTTTTGCGCGCTTTGCTCCGAAATGAATTTCGGAGCGAAAGGTATAATGCGCTGTTGTATGAAAGTGTTCTCTGTATTCTGGATTCTCATTAAAAGTCGGTTCCAGTATAAATAGGTGGAATTAATCCTGGTATGCGGGACGTTAATTCGGATATTGAGCACTTTCGCGCGCTCGGACAATGTTTTGATTAATTTTCCGCTCGGCTGTGTTTAACGCGGAATTGAATGAAATTCCCCCGCTGCCGAGTAGTTGTTTATGAAATGTGAATCATCGAGTTTGCGCGAACTGCAGCTATACATTTGCAACTTCCGTGAAATTTTATTTTCACGAGAAACATTACAAAGAATAACAAAGAAACAAGTGATAAAGAAGAATGTTTTTTGTTGTTACTCTACACTATATTTTATGGGTTAAAAACGTTTGCGAAATATTGAGTGTGGTGTGTTACTGTATTGGCGGTGACGAAGAAAATTCAAACGTTATAAATACGAAAAGCAAACAAAACATATATGTTTCGCAGTACGAAAACGCTTGCCGTTATCCTTCAGTAAGTTCACTAAAAATTCGAGGTCAACGAAACGTACGCGGGACCATACAGCAGTAAGCATCGACAGCTAAAACTCCAACATGCCAAATGTCAAACATCGCCAGCCACTTTAACGAGGCGCTCATCCTTGGAGTCGCGGCGTGTAAAACTCGTGTCAGCTCGCTAGTATACAGTGAGAAAGTACCACAGGTTTTTCTTTTTCATGCATCATTTGGCCATTAGTTATTTTCTCCTTCGTCAGGTGTATATATGCATTAACGAACGCAGCAGCTGCGGCGTGCTACATAACTTTATAATAAGTAAATGAAAGTCGGGCAATCATTACAATCTGGGTGAACAGTTCTTTTTTGCGCGCGAACTTTCGTCGATCTGGAGACTGCGAGCTCCGCTCCGATTCTCAGACGTTTTGAGTTTTCGTATCGAGTGCGAACAAGCTAGACTTTCTCATTTGTGGACAATTTTAGTTATACAATAGATCTTAGTGCAATTTATCGTTTGGTTATAATGATTGAATAACTAGCAGTTTATAATACAACGATAGTTATATTAAAATAACAAATTATATATTCTTTCAATTATAATAATGCAACAAGATTACTTTCTCGTCGATTTAAACTCTTATAGTTTATAACAATTGATTTTTGCATTTAACAAGGAATCATGAATATAAATTACATATTATCTATGAATATTTAAATCGATTAGTAGTTAATAATGGATTTGAGAGTACATATAAATATTTTTAAATCCAAATCTTTAAAAAATATAAAAACATGTAACGTTTATATTTATTTTATCTTAATGGAAACTTGTTAAACACAAAAACCAGGAAAACAATAAAAACGTATCTGTTATACAATAATAGTTCAGTGCACAATGGATAACAATAAACACAAGCACTGAGAAAGTCATCATTAATAGACTTGACTGCCGTTCCTCGACTGCACTGCAGTCTGCAGATTCTTCAAGTCGTCCTCATCGATGGCAAAGGAAAACAGTATATTAGCCAAAGCAGTAATGTCGATTTCACTGAACTCGATGAGGTTCCCTAATCTAGCCGCGAGTGAGTCGACGATACTTCTCTTCAAGTGGAAGAAGAAGTTGGAGCAGACGACGACGGCGGCTCCGAGAAAGACGGAATTGGTCTCGAGTCCGAGAAAGTTTCGATTTTCGCTGATGCTTTTATTGTAAGGCCGACGCGTTGCCAGGAGATGCATCTGCTCGAACAGCTCCTCGTGGCGCAGGTACGCGACGTCCAGTAGATGGAGACAGGTGTCGCGGACCTCGTCTTTCGAGGACAGTTCTGCATAGACTAGGAACAATTCCACCGCGTCGATCGGTAAGCAAATCGGCAATCGCCAATCCAATGCCCAAAGGATTTTCTTCTCGCAGTTGAGGATGTTCGATTTGCTGTACTCGCGACTCGAATCTATGCACTTAAGCAGACTATCGACCTGTGAAATGATTGATGTCAGTAGATTTTTCTATACGATGAATCAGAAAATACAACAGCATATACAAGTATAATTAATGGTATATCACACGATATTAAAATACTAATTTCAGGATTTTTTAGTTCGATATTCTTTGAAAAATTATAAAATAGAAAATTTTACGTTTTTTTATGGAAATTTTTATAATTAATTTAGTTTTAAAATTTACCTACATATTTATCATTTTGTAATCAAAAAATAATACAAATAACGATATGATATTATTAAAGAACACATTTAATGTAATTGATGTTTATTATTTATTATTTATTTTATTATTTATTGCTTAATTGTTGCATAGTTGAGAGTAGGAAAAGAGAGAACGCAGTGTATCGATTTCTCGCGCGGTGGAAGGAGTGGATTTTACAACCTAAGTCTTACAGCCTTCTCACTGATTACAAAATAATAATAATTATTATTTTAGTTGTTCAAGATAAAACAGTAATAAAATTAACATATTTTATAATGTTATTTTTGGTTCACATCTATTACAACGTAATTTAATAACGTCATTTCGCGGCGATTAAATGTTATTCAATGACTTCGCATTTTTTTCTCTAATTATTGGAGTCATTCAATATGCTATTATTTTGTTTAGAACGACGGCAAATTATCTCGGGTCAATAACTCATACAATAAGAAAAGATATTACAAACAATCGCCAATTTTTCACAACGACGGCAACGCGCAACTCACCTGTCGAAGGTCGAGGCCGTTTTTGTAAAGGTCGACCTTACTGGCGATCTGCAGGCACGTGACTAGCAGTAGCTTGATTTGTCCGGACATTGTGTCGTAGACCTGCCTCATAGTCGTATCGTTGATCTGCGGCAAATCCGTAACGAGTTCCCAGAAGAAAAAACCGGTGCACCGGTCCAGGAGATGCACCGCCATGTACTTGGCCTGATGCTCGAGGTTATAGCGTTCACTCAACGCGAATATCAGCTGGACCACCTCCGTTTGTACCGCTGTTTACGAGAAAATCGATGTGTACTTAATAAATCGTGACTTACACCGATATACCAAACGTAACCACTTTGTCATTATATACTTCGCGAAATTCGTGGTAAACATATGCATGACCGTATATTTTCACCGATGAAGCGTCAGTTATAATGTAATAATTCACCTGAGTAGGGCACGCGAAATTCGTTTCCGTCTTTGATCACCTGCTCTTCGGCTTCGCACTTCTCGCGAGCGTATTCCAGCCAGTCTCGCAAATAAGGACCTGCGATATAATTATGTTTGTGTTAAATTAAAGAAAAATTAATACACATGTTTATACGCGATAGTGATCTCTGCGCTGTGTCTATACCAACGTTTCTCTTACCAATATATGAATATTTCAAATCCCTTGCCATAATACTGTTTACCGGCAAATCTTATGGAAATGCTGCGTGTGCTGATAAAAACAACAACAGTAAGTAGTGCATTTGTGCGATCGGTCCGTCGCCGGCGGCGTGATACAGTAGGATAGTAGTATATATATATATAGATATACCGTGTACCCATAGATGATAGATGTAGATCCGGCTTATCAAATCATATAACTTATACGTTATACCTATACTTTGAAAATCCGCGCAAGCGCGATCAGGTTTTCGTTGTCGTTGTATACCTTCTCACGCAAGATGTCTCGGCCACTCTGTTTTTTTTTTCCGTGAGCTGCCTGACACTGCTGACACCGAATCGCAGTCACATGCAGTAGATAATTATGTTCATAAGTGTAAAAGTCATAGTAAAAAGTATAAAATTTACATGAAAAATAGTGCACCTGCTTGAGTGAACTAAGAAAAACAAACTTAGTTTGCGCGAATCTTTGACCGTGTAAATAACCACTGTTATGGCTATTGGTTGAGTGATACACGAGTGTTATGTGAAACCTAACCTAAAAGGCCCGATTGGAGTAACGTAATAGAAAAGTATTCAAATATTGAAGAACATGTCAAATTTACTTGTGCGTTCGCTTGCTCTTATGCCAAGATGTACGAGAATTTCAATGAATTCGGTAAAAATTGTAGTTTGTTGATTGAGCAATTACTTTTTAAAATTCAGATCAAACTTCAGTGACAGATATTTTGTTTATAACTTGACAGATGTGTTTTTGAAATGTTTGCTCTTATTAAACGATTATGCAATTCATGAAGGATTGAAGCAACTAAATTTACTTTTATTTTTTCAGACACGAAGCATAAGCAAAAGTTTGCAGTTACGTCAAAAAACGGAGAAAAACCTTAGAGAACAAAATGTTAAAGGCTCTCCTGTGACATGGAAAAGTGTTGGAGTTACAGCTGTCGTTGGTGGTGCACTTTTGAGTTATATGTACTATCTGAAAGAATTAAAGGACTTGAGAATAGCCAAAGAACGTAAGCGACAAATTGGAAAGGCTGCCATAGGCGGAAAGTTTGAACTAGTCGACCCAGAAGGAAAATTAGTAAAGTCTGATGATTTTCTGGGAAAATGGGTAATGATTTACTTTGGCTTTACTCATTGTCCAGACATTTGTCCAGATGAACTTGAAAAACTATCTCTTGTTGTAGATAATCTAGGTAAAAATTGAGTAAATTTATGTCTCTTGATTGATAACATTCAATACTAATCTTAATAATTATAATTTTGCTGCAGAAAAACAACATAACATTGACGTTCAGCCTTTATTTATTACCGTTGATCCTCACAGAGATACACCTGAAGCTGTAGGAAAATATGTCAAAGAATTTTCACCTAAAATTATTGGATTGGCAGGCTCAATAGAGCAAATTGCAAAAGCTTGCAAATCTTACAGAGTTTACTTTAGTAATGGACCTGCCGATCAAGATGATGATTATATTGTAAGTATTTAATTTTTTTATTTCGTGTTTTATTAAATATGTAAGCTTACTTAATGGCAAATTTTTCAGGTGGACCATACAATTATAATCTATTTGGTTGATCCTGAAGGTGGATTTGTTGACTACTATGGTCAAACTCATGATGCTAACAAAATAGTTGATAGTGTTGTTCTCAACAAATTGAAATATGATAAAATGCAGAATAATAATTGGTTACCATCATTTACCTTAGAAGGAATAAAACAAGTTTTTTAATTAAGCATTTAGGTTTATAAACTATTTGGTAGAGCTAAGATTTTTGTAAATATAAGTAAAAATTTATCTTTATTATTGTGTAAATTTTGTTTAAATATTAACATTAAAAGTAAAACTTTTAATATTTAAATGACCCAATTTTTTATTGTATGATGGAGTAAAATTCTAAATTTAGTAAACAAAATATAGGATAAACATATTCGTCTTTTGACATGTAAATTTGTTTTAATCTGACAATATTTAACGTATACATTCTTCAAACATTTATACTGCTTACATTTTGACTTTTACAATCAATACATAGAGAGCTTTGATGATAAAATGTAATAACATTTCACAATTTCCATAAATTAAAATCAGCTCTTGTTTGTTAGTTTAATTGGTCTTACAGATTCATTGTTTGGTATAATGAATGCTATAAATAAATATAGGATAAATGTTACGATTTGTCAAATAATCTAAAATCAACAATCCGATAATCTTCATCCGCATTTTTTTTACTGAAAGCTTATAATATTTAATAGAGGTTAATAAATTCTATATTGAATCAATAATATGATACATACAATAGATTTTGAGATTATATTCACTGTAAGACCGATTCACAAGATTGCACATAAAAGTTTCTTATAACAGGTACAGTCAAGACATAAAAACTATTATTGGCACCCTGGAAATTATAATTTTATTGGCTTGTGATAGTTTCAAATGTAATGAAAAAACTGTTAATGATAGTTTACGTTATAATAATAAGTTTCATTCGCCTGAAAATAATTTTTATTTCAGATAAAATTTTAGTACGACAGTTATATTAAGTTACGTATAAAAATTGATAAAAGACAAATTCTTACATATCCCACACCAATTTAATGAATATGTGAAATCAGACTTAAGTATGTTCAATGAAGATAATTTCTCACGCCACTCTTTTATACTGCATTCGCATGTATGATTCTTAATTTTTATACATTTTTACATTTCTTCAATATTCTTAGCTATGATAATGGCATGGAATGTCTTATTTTTTATTTACTAATCTTTTTTAAGAAAAATTGATGATCATTGCAGAGGCCAACAACAGTCAAGTTAATGCTAAATTCTATATCGACGAAGCTCATTCGTTTCCCGTACAATTGAAGTACGTAAGGTAGTGTGAAAGCATCACCATAATGAATGTATGAAAATCGTTTAAAATTGTCGACTTATGCATGGAGAATCGGTGAAGTTAATGCTATCGATGATCCGTAATAACTACGCTATGATATAATAATAGAATTTGTGTAAAAAATTCTGTACTCGCCACGTCACTGCACACCGTAAAGATAGAACCCACGCGGTGTTTATATATTGAAAATTCGGACTTTGTTAAATCGATCGTACAAAATTCTTATACATAAGATAGTGTAAAATCTCTCGTCATACTATAATCTTTCTATGCAAATCCTCAGTATAGAGTCCATTCATCAAAGTGTACTCCATACCGTGCATATATCGCGCATTTAAAATTTATACTATATATATATATATATAGGTGGTTCTCTGACAAATCGAGCGGTCGATTTTTTGACCCTATCAAAAAAAATTTTTTAAATGTTCCTAAGAGACATATGAGTATCCTTGAATTTTTTCAGATTTTTTGCATCAAGTATCTTCGAGTTACAGAGGGTCAAAGTTGATGAAATCATGTTTTTTTGCTTTTTCTGGCTACTTTCATTAATTTGTAAATCCTCAGGGAAGCATTTTTCACTATAGAGATATACAACATTTTTTTCTGCAAATTTTCTAAACTATTCAAAAAAAATATTTTTGATGTCGTATATATATGTTTTAAGAAAGTTATAAGTCATTTAAGCTTTAAAATCAAGTTTTAGGAAAGTTCGATCGTCCGTATCATGACCAAAAAATTCATGAAGATACCTTATTTCAATTCAAAAAAGTCTGCTAAAGACACAGAATGTCAGAGGCCTTGGTTTCTCTGTAAAAAATCATTATATCCGTTCATATATGAAAAAAATTTAGTTTTATTGCTATATCGAAGCATTTCACTAACCTTATCATTTTTTTAATGATTGAAATTATTATAAAAAAATTTACGTAATTGATAAAATTGGTTAAATTCTTCGATATAGCAAAAAAATTAAATTTTTTTCATATATGAACGGATATAATGATTTTTTACAGAGAAACCAAGGCCTCTGACATTCTGGATCTTTCGCAGACTTTTTTGAATTGAAATAAGATATCTTCATGAATTTTTTGGTTATGATACGGACGATCGAACTTTCCTAAAACTTGATTTTAAAGCTTAAATGACTTATAACTTTCTTAAAACATATATATACGACATCAAAAATATTTTTTTTAATAGTTTAGAAAATTTGCAGAAAAAAATGTTATATATCTCTATAGTGAAAAATGCTTCCCTGAGGATCTACAAATTAATGAAAGTAGCCAGAAAAAGCAAAAAAACATGATTTCATCAACTTTGACCCTCTGTAACTCGAAGATACTTGATGCAAAAAATCTGAAAAAATTCAGGGATACTCATACGTCTCTTAGGAACATTTTAAAAATTTTTTTCGATAGGGTCAAAAAATCGACCGCTCGATTTGTCAGAGAACCACCCATATATATATATGAGTATATAAATGATTCTTCTTTAATCTCAATTCTAATACACCTATACATGTACACGTCAGCTCTACCTCCGTGAATACCTCGCGCAATGCTTATGTATACACATTCTTCTGCTGAAACCAGCACAGCATTAGTTAAGACCATGAGGTAGATTGTTTAACGTTTTCGCTTTTAAAGTTTCATTTTCATCGTCGTTATCAGGTACTATCGTCGTCATCTTCATCGTCGGAAAAGTCGGTGTTCCTCTCTTCACTGCAATACTTGCGTCGCAAACTAAGCAGTGACTTTCATGGGTCACCCTGCTGGTGCAGGTGATGCAGCTCGTAGGCCAGATGGCAGCATTCGGAGTCGGACCAACCCTGATCCGCGCCGTGGATGCTGTCGCGATGGTTATCGCACTTGCCCAATGAGCTGGTGATACCCGTTGTTGCAGTATCCATCTCCGACATCTGTGAATAGATTAAGTAAGCGTATAATTCCCTTTTTTTAATGCTCTATTTTTAATTGTTATACTAAAAACGAAAAAACAACTTGTACAAATGGGGGAAAAATAATAGGATAATACTAAATGCATAGATTTTTATTCTACTCGAATTAAATTTGTATAAAAAAAGTTTTGTATTTGTATAAGAAAAATTTTACTTTGAACTTTATTTTTCGAGTAGACTATTTTTCAGTTTCTCTATTAATCAACAGTGTAACGCTGGAAACCTAAGTTTATTTACAATTCGCATTTTCATGTTAGTCACAAGGCAGATGTGTACTTTTAAAGTTATTCGATTTCTTATCCGCGAAAAAAAATTTGCTTCACCAATTATATGCAAGGTAAAAAACAAAACAGTCACGTGAGGAAGTAAAAAGTTTATGGTCTAACTGATTGTATCGAGGCGTGTACTAAAATTCAACCCGGACCTTGTTTTTAATTTAAAATTACAATAACATTGTATTTTTTAAAGGTTTTAAAAACTGATGTTTCGTTTAATAATTATTTAGTTAAGCCATGGAAAAAATTATTGGTTGTTGAAACTGTTAGAATCGTATGCACACCGTAAAGAATTCTCAATAAATAGAATGTTACAATACAAGTGAATTTGTGAGGTGGTATGAAGTTTAATATTTTAAATTCGAAATTTAAGAAAATCAATACCAATCTTTCTCTTGAAAGAATTAAATTATGATCGTTCCAGTTTCTTGCCGATTTATTTTTTAACAATACGTTCTAATGGATTTTTGTACCTTAAGGTTAAAAAAAGAAATATTATGTAACACTAAATACTATTTTCTTTCAAAAGCTCGTACAATATCATGAAAGACCAGAATTACCAATGATATTAGGTGTATATAAGATGATATTAGATGCATGAAATGAAAAGTACACTTTTTTGTGCACCGACTTAAGCACCAAGATTAAGTTTATTAAATCCAACACAAAAAATGATAACAAAATATATATAAAATGAAGGATAAGCCTAGCTGTATCTTACATATATATGTTATTTTTTCGCTTGACTTCAACATATGCTTGTTCAGGAGATTTACTTATACACATCATTTTAATCCCCGCCATAAAAATAAATAAATTCCATTGGCAGTATTAAGAGAATAGCTTTTATATATATGTAGCCCCGATATTTTCACGAATAATATAAATCAATTCAATTGATGAATCATAAAAGTTTGGACATAAATATTAATATCTCGCGCATTATTTTATCGTATCACTTATCAATTAAATAGCAGAGACCATTAAAGAACAATGCGAAGCGAGCGACTCCAGTTTATTCTATAGAAAAATAACGACTTTTAGATATACTACTACATAAAACGTACTCGTTTATAGCCCACTAAAGTGCGCGCTGGTTGTTTTCCCTATACGTACTTAAATAGCTCGGGTAAATACACCGGAGTCTTTATATATGTACTTACATTCGAGCAGAACGACAAGAGACTTTGATCCATGTTCTTGTGATTGGCCATAGCGGCCATGATGGCCGCGGAGGAGCTGCTCTGCTGCAGCAGCAGATGCTGGGAATGAGCTGCTGCACCGATACCGCCTTGTCCCCCTCCGCCCGAGGCAGGGCTGTTTCCGGTTCCGGCGACCTCGAGGTAACCGCGGCTACTGGCTAGACTGCCACCCCTTGTCCCGATCCCAATATCTGCGAACACACCCGGACAAATCCAGAATCGATGCTTGCACATTCCTGCGCTCATGCGAACAGTTTTCGTTCCTTCTATTTCCAGCAACAACGTTGCTTTTTATGCCTTTCTTCGCTCGCGCGCGAATCATGCGAATCATCGAAAATATTCTCACTCGCTCGCTCGGAGGAGATTGAGTTACCTGTCAGCGCTGATGGCTGAGATTGGTGGGTAACTCGATATACATGCGAAATTCGATGATGTTCTGCGGATCTATAGCCAAGTGCTTTTGGAGCTCTGCGAAACTAAGTTTCAGCGATCCCTTTGGCAATCTTTTCGGATATTTACGTTTTAACGCATTTTTCCTGCGCTCAGCGTGAAATGCATTTGTAAGTGGATTTTTAACGATCGAATTAGTCCGAATCGCAAATTTTGCATTTTATGCAAATAAAGCTTCATTTGAATCACTTACATATGCGTGCAATAATTGCATATACTATTATTTATATAATAGTCCATTGTTTTACTGGACTTGAACATGAAATTCATGATTTTGATTATAGTTATATACAATCTGTTTTGATGAATAATGGTTCACATAGCGAACGTCAATTTGATGGATTTTCGCGAAGCGTCATTTTAGTTTGATCTGTATGTAAACCCTGTATGCATGAAAATGCAGAGTTATAACATTTAAAACACATATATACTTGTGAAGGTACAAAAGCATGCAAATACAAAATAAAGTTTTTAATTATTTTGCAGTCAATTTTTTTACCCTTGATGCTGACGAATTCCATTGCAGCTAAATGGATGAAAAAATAAAATACACAATTCACATTATTCTTTATTAAAAACATCAAAATGAATGATTATCAAAAAGCACATCAAAATGTAAAAACACCGTCTCAATATTATTGCATTCAAGCTTTTACGGAATTCCGCAAAATCAATCGAAAATTGGTTACACGATTTCATTTTCATCTCCCGCGCGAGAAAATACAGTTTAAACTTCAATCCCATCTCGTGATGTAGCACGAATTTTCCGCGCCGAGCGACACACTCAGCAATTTCTCGATCACTGACAATCTTGAGGGTCTTTGCATTTTCGAAATAGTTCGCGTTGTACATACCCATGTGAAAAAAAAAGAAATGACATCGAACGCGCAGGCATGTATATGTACCACGAAAGCTAAATATTGTATCAATTTTCCTATTTGAGCTATTTGGAATTCACGTCCGTCAATGAAGATTCAATGCGTCAGAGGAGAGTAGGTGCCATAATGAGATTACCTTACGTGTCATCGAATGTCATTTAGCATATTATTGTCGGAACGTTCTTCATGCAAATTGTTCAATTCTATACCATTCGCGAATTATTGAATTTTATCGCTCGATAAAGGCAGCTGTTCGCTGCAGTCAATTGAAGACGTCTCGTCGCCCGGCCAGATGGGTCAAGAGCATTTCACTATATAAAGCGTATAATAAAAGCTGCGTGCAGAAATAAAATAATCGTGAGCTACACATACATGGTTCTTAGCATTGCTATATTACCAACAAGCAGCGTAAAGACTCCACAAAAAGCCTCGGATGGCATACTCAACGATTACAGTAGGAGAATAAGGGAAAGACGGAAGACCTTGAGTACTCGCCATGGAGTGGGTGGACCTGTGGTGGCGGGACGCCGCGTGCCTATACGCTGTGCAGATGCTTCGACAGCAAGGCAAGCAGAAGCAGCTGTCGCGGGAAATTTTGCCTCCCGTGGTCGTGTTGCAGCTGCAAGTGCTGCCCGAGTGCGTCGAGGGACGGGCGCCAAAGCGGCAGAATCGAGGCAGACGCGGCCACTTGCGAGCTCGAAGGGCGCGAGATACCTCCGCTCGCACCTCGCCGTTGAGGAAGCAGTACAGGACGGCTACGAAGAATCCCTGGAGTGAAGCAAAAATGTATAGTTTTCAGCCTTCGTTCTTTGAAGTTTATCAATGCAGATCAGCGCGAAATGTACTGAGAACGCGGTAATGAAGTTTGCGTTAAATTGGCCGGTCTTTTGTATTAAATTAATTCTGCACTAATTCGTGGGTTACCTATGTACGCGGGCCGAATGGCCATTTTCTAATAATAAACAAAATAATCCAAGGTATTAAATACGTATAATTTGATTCCTCGTCTATAACTAATACCGACGCAATTGCATCTTCAAAGCACGATCAAGCGCCTCATTAGCAATAAGTACAAAGTGAACTTCTAACGCAAGTAGTAACGCTCAAAATCAGTCAGACAGGCCTGGCAAATGTATACGGACCTGAAACGAGGCGAAGAATTGATCGCAAAACAGCCAAACCATTTCGACGGTCTGGTTGACTCCCATACTGTAGGACATGCCGAGGAAGATAGTGTAGTGAACGCCAAACAGCGGCACCAATACCAGCGTACTCCTGGCCCATCGCCTGCAGCAGAAAAACTTTGAATTAGGTCGAAAGATATACACCTAGTTGGATTCTTCTTCCACTTCTTCTTCGTCGAAGCTCATCGTTACGACCACGACATCGGCTACGACAATCGATCCAAAGTTCGAGCTTTCGTTAGTAATGACTGTGTATATTATACAATTGATTGATAAGTCCGAAATAGGACTGCTGAACGTGGCTACAATAAAAGATAGATTTCCTCCAGGATTTGATTTATATAGCTCGTAGTCTTTTTTTATCGAGGCGCAGATTGATGGCATACTCATGGCTTTTTGTTTTATTTCTCAAGAATTCGAGCGATGCGGGCGTAAAAAATTTGACGTTACTTGTATCGCATGGTATCCTCCGAGACCGTTGACTTGAGCTTGGACAGCAGGACCCTCACGATATTCACGAAGAGTATAAAGTTAATCTGGGGAAGAAGGTAACATCGCGTGAGTTTACCGTTGATAAATGTCTGCCGCCTCGAAATAAGAAATCGTATGTAAACTCACCACCACAGAAAGTATAGTAGGCACCCGAATGGTTTGGAAAATCAACGTGATCTCGTTCGTCGTCCAGCAATAGCGGTCCTCGAAAATGGCTCTTAAGATCACCCATGACGTGACGAAGGCAGCGGGTAAACCTATTGATGAGAGGGTCCAAAATTTTGAAAAATTCAAATTTTGCGCTATCGCATTGCAAACAACTATTTTGCTTTCGCACTTTACGAATACAAAAGAAGCTATATTTGGGAGAATCAAAAGTAAATTGATGTATAGAATGGCCCTCCATTGTACATCGATTTACTTATGTATTTCTCTGATCATTTTATAAAGTTTCAAGTTATAAATAAATGACTAATTGTAAATTCAGAAAATAGAAAAAGAGCTTTTTTGCTTTGGCCGAGACATTGTGGCGCGAAGTATGAATCTTTAACAAAGAAATTTCACTAAAAATTTAAACAAAGAACTCTTTGAATTTTCAATTTTTAATCAGAAGACAGAAGCTGCGCGTCGAGCTTCATCAAGCTCGAGCAAAGCCAAATGTCACTTGCAAGCTAGAGAGTTTTTTCGCACCCCATCCGAGCACGACGTAGATCGCAATACTGGCGTTGGAGTCGGCGAACAAGGCGCAGAAAATGAGATTGTGCAGGTAGAGCCCCTCCATGAGGATCCAGGAGTAGTTGGCCAGGATGCAGTACTGCCAGATACTGGTGAAGGCTTTGCAGTGCCAGCTGCTCTCGTATTTGTCGGTGAGCAAGTAGCTCTGGCCGTTTTTTATGAGCACGTCAGTTGAGAGGCCGACTCCGTCGACGAATAAGATATCTTTCAATAGTAAAGCAAAAGCTCGCGCCATGAACGAGGCGAAGAGATGCATGTGCAAGATGTTGCGTTGGCAGCGGAGCTTCCTGTAATTTTTTTTTTTTTACTTTCAATCTAATTTTGATGCTTTGCATTGACTTATTTTTTTTTCTATCGTGTTTGGAACACATCTCCAGTGATTTTCGCTTCTTAATTCAGATTAAAATTTTCCTACGTTCCATGTGTACACTGCAAAACACGGGAGAGTCCTATAATTTAAGTGATCATTCAAAAATATGTAATGAGTCGTACCTTCCTTAGTTTTTGATCGATCGAACTGAAACTTTTTGCAAAAATACTCGTTTTGAAAAATTTTTTTCGTTTCTAGATAGATTTTGAGCAATTTTTTTCGTTTTTAGATAACTTATATATCTTTCAAATGCGAAAACTTTTTGTTTTTTTTTTCATGCATTTTTAACAAAAAAAAGGCTTGTTATTCATTTATCTCACAGGGATCGACTACTATTTGAGCCAATTCGTTTTTTAGAAACTCCCCTACTGCTAACAAGCTGACAATAAACTTTTGATTTATAAAGAATTAATAGTATGAAATAATGGAATAATTACCAAATATTAACGAATATTATTAGATCGTGTGAATACGAAACACGATCGGAAGCGGATTAAACGACCGCGAAGCGTAAGCTACGTGTGGTCGTGTCTTATATACAAAACGCGAAGCGATGCAAGGCGCAAGCCACTGCGATCCTCTGTTTTTATTATTATTATAATTTTTTTTTATAATAGTTTTTATTATAATTAACGATTTTCCAACGCTATTAATGACGATATATTGTGAGATAAATTCGTATTGTGCAGCAAAAAATTTTTATCGAAATTTTGTTATTGTATAGTTACATGTCTTTAATTGAAAAAATTGCAATTCATGCCAAATCCAATAGAAAATTAAAAAACTGGCTTTCTGCTGTTTTAATTTATTTTCAATTTCCTACATTTCCTGCATCACACGAATTTTCAAAAGCCACTTGTTACGTATTTTTTACAAAGAATTCCAAGATACGATTGCAATAAAAGGAATTTAATTAAATTACACTTTTAATTTCATTATCTTTGAAAATGTCTAACGAGAATTTGTCGATACATGCAAAAAGACGAATACTTGACATTTTTCTTGCTACTGAGGCGAGAAAAAGAAGCACAAAACTCTTCGTACTCTCCGCGTGCAAACATTTAATGAAATTAACTCGAACGATCGACAGTGTAGGCATGCCCTTTACAAATAAAAATTATTTTCTAGAAAAGCCTTTGTCGCTATATTTTCTATATAAGAATGTATTTCTTTTTAACCGTTCCCAATACGTCGAAAGGTCGGAAATTAAAAAATCATTTTAAAAGCTTTCATTGAAAGAAAAAGTATTAATGGTCGCAAAGTGGAGATACACGTGTGGGCATCAACGAAATGGAATAAGTGCAATCTTCACTAATGGTGATTAATGCTCGGTAAAAGCGGGGTAGTAAGTTACGTCGTGATTTGCGTACAAGCAAAAATACGTCACAAACCAATGCTCGGACGATCCAACGAGCATCATTGCGAGAAATTCGGCACATTTAAACAATCAAGTCTTGATTGAATCGTGCCGCCGCTTCGATTCACAATTTCGAGCACATAGAGCCGAAGAAAACGAGGAAACTTTCAAGGTGGAAGTGAGAGACTACAAACTGCCAAACAGTTTTATTCTGATTAACAGGCCTTATTTATACTTTTTTTGTTGTTTTGTTGCCTTTGTTGCTTTTCAATAAAACATGGCAGACATTAACGCAGTGGATACATCAGTTCTGGAAAATGGGCTTTTAAATAATGTAAACGTCGTTTCCGTTGTAAAAATTTTTCAACAGTTATGACAAATATTTAAAAGTCCAAACCAAATAAAACACAAAGAAGATTCGGATTTTAATCATTGAAGAATAAAAATAAAACAAAATTTACAAGAAAGTATCTTTTACAGCTACAGTTAAGGTTCTTAAATTTCTTAAAAACAAAGCGGTAAGTAAAACTAAAAATCACTGGAGATCAATATTTATACATGTTTATATTTTAAAAGTTTCCCAAAAAAAGCAGGTGTACAGTAACAAACAAATCGACGCAAATATACTTATGCGAGATTTTTCACGAATACAGAATTTTGTATTCTGAAAAAATGCGATGTAAATTGCATTGCTTCTGACAAATATTTTTCAGTAATTCAATACGAAACAGAATCTGTTATACTGTATATATGCATACATACTGTGTATTAATTTTCATGATATGCATGTGTTTATACATGGAATTACATTAAGTTTATCCATATATGTACACATGTGCATTAAAATTAATCATTATTTTATAATCATGTTTATGAGTATATCCATTTTTCTGAAGGCACACCTACCAGACCTGTTTTTTCTCGTTCCTTAGGTCATTCTCAAAGAGAAAAAGCTCGCGTGCATGGTCGATCGTAGGGTATATTTTTTTCCAGAGCAAAAAACGACTCGAAAAACGAGAAATAATTAAAAAACAAGAATTCATAGATTTTTTTTCTCGAAAACTATGAACTTTTAAAAATTTTTCATTAGAACAAAAATGTTTTAAAATGTTAATGTTTTTTCCAGTTGTTTTTGCTCCTGAAAAAATATACCCTACGATCGGCCATGCATGCGAGCTCTTTTTCTTTGAGAATGATCTAAGGAACGAGAAAAAACAGGTCTGGACAGGTCTTTGCAATTTTTCCGTCCGAGTTGTTTCCAAAATTTCCTGGACATACTCATATACGCCCAAGAGTGTTTCGTTTTCCGAAAATTATTTCGTATACTTACGCATAAAATCAATAAAGTTCTCTGAGTATCAAGCGACATACTCACTTAATGCTAGCTAGTATGCAAAAGGCTACGACGAGGGTTGAGAACGACACGGCGAATCCGACTTTCGAGATGCACTTAATAGTCTCCAAATACTTCTGCAAAAGGAAAACCAACAATTTCATGTTATATATTGCGCGCATTACATGATGTGCAGTTCCAAAGAAAAACAAGAAATGTAAAAGTAGAAAAAAAAAATACTATAACAGAAAATTTTATGTCGGAAATAGCTGTATCGCAGAAATACACGTATATAGCTCTTCCTTGTCTTGGAGTAGGAAAAAAGGTTCGGCTCCTCGTTGTATTTGTCTCGGGAAATAAACACCGGTTATACGTCCAGAGCCAATCATACATCCGAGCAAAGTTATAGACAAATATTTGTTCCCTGTCTCCTCTTGACAATAATTCACAGGAGATATACGGAGCATTGAGTGTTAGCGCGAAGAGGATACTAACCGCATTTATAGGCAGTTTATCACTTTCTTTCATGCTTATCCCCATGCATTTTAGGGTCTGCCTAAAATGCACGACCGTCGATCCTGTAATGTGAGTGTATTTATATACTTATATAACGTAGCCACAAGAATATAATCTTTTATGGGAAAGCAAAACGAAAGGACATAATTAAATAAAAATGTTAATTGTATAAGTTAAGTTATGCGCTCAGAGAGCAAGTCTAATCGAAGTTTTCATCAGAGACAGTTTTATTTACAGCGAAGATGTATATCTTTTCAGTGGCTTTCTTCTATTTCTTTATTGCGTGTATCTTCTTTTCAGAAGCACACGTGTTTTCTCGATGAAAACACATATTTTTCCAAGTGGATTGCGTGTATTAGATGTGTACAGGGACTACTATATTTTATTGTTAGAGTATTTCAGTTCGAGCTTTTGCGTATATATATCGAATTCTCCAAAAAATTAACTTTCCTTTAATATAAAATACAGAAAAATCTTTATTAGAGCTTTCAGACGGGTCAGATTTTTTTCCAAAAGGTGATAAAATATTGCGAGGAACATGAACAAAGTTAGTTTTCCTAGTACCAAAAAGAGACCAATCATTCAATCATTCAATTGATTTTGCCATTAGTCGCTCGTGTCGTCGTCGGTTGTCGCTTTGGCCAATTAGAATTGACTCGCGTTACAAAAAATAGACTAGATGTTACAAAAAATTTAATAAGATAAAATACTGGAATAATGAGAATTGGCGAATGAAATTTGCGACACGCACACAAATTAAATTTGGAATTACACTATGATAAAGAAATAATAGTAAAATTCCAAATAACCGATTTCCCTTTTTCTCCATATTCCTCGGCAAGTTCAATTCCCGTGTTTTGTGTTTCTCATGTTCCTCCACATTTCTTATTATTTTTTGGTTTACTGAAGAAAGCATGATCCTTTCGAAAGCTCTAGATAAAAAAAAATTTTTCGAATTCTATAGACCAACGAAAAGTGGATTTTTTTTAAGAAACTGACCTATGTATAGCCAATAGCCAATACAAGTCTATACCGCGGCTGCTTTTAGTGCAAGGATGTAAAATTCGCTTTGTAAATCAGCATATCTGCGTGTGACAACGATTCTATCGAATTTCGTGCGACACGATGCGCGCATGTATGTTTTATGCGGATGAACTAATTCGGTCAATTCAAGCCACGTGTTTTTCAAGCACGTACATCACTGCGCCGTGCTTCTCGCTCTTCCTTTAATTAAGCTTTGAACCTTTTTCGTTCGGTTTCAGATTTCAAATTACGCACGTACTATACGTATGCCTTCGAGGGATTTTTTCAAAAGTATTGACATTTTTCAACCTTGCTGCTCCAGACGTGAATTGGAGAAGTTCGATGAGAAAAAAACGAGTTTCTCGGAAAATTTATAATGTTTCGCCGGCTCGGATAGACCCGCCTTAAAAGTCCTTGAGGGAAAAAATTCTTGTCTGCTTCGGAGTTTGGAAATGGAAATCTCTTTCGGATTCATATAATAAGCGACTGACGCGCCCTTTGATGGAATGTTTCTCTGGTGAGAAGTAATGTAATGTACCATTTTAAAAGTTTCCAGCTTTTTTCGACAGCTCCAAGACAATTAATTGATTCAGCCATTTTCCATCGAGATAAATGAATGAATTGTCTATAAAACTTCGTGTCAGCTATAAACATTTCTTTTTAAACCAAGAATGAAGATAAAATTTTATTTCGATGTCAGAAAGATAAACTATTTTTTTCTTTTTTAGTGAAGTAGTGTTTTTTTTACTTCGAAACAATTTTTTATTTAAAAGAATAAGATATGTCTCAAGTAAACATTGAGGGGAGGCCAAATAGTCAATTGAATATTCTAAAAAAATTCGCGCCGAAACATACCACATAGAAAAGAACAGGGAATTTTCGTATAATAAATAATAAAACTAAAATTTTGAACCTTAAAATATAGTCCCCCCCCCCCCACAGTATACATTTATCCACTTGTGAAAATCTATCATATAAGTTTAAATTATTATTATAAGTGACGCACCCCAAATCCAATATTTGAGCGCAATATATATAGCTTTTTACAGTCACCCCTGTCGCATTTTTCATTGCAACAAGCGCTTTGCACCATATGCCTTTGAAATATCCATAACTCAAGGTAAGGCTAAAATCAGCGACGCACTTCTAAACCAATTTTTCAGAGCAATCTGTAGTTTTATCAGTCACCTGTCATATTTAAAAGATCCTTTAGTTTGAGTTATTAGTCCGAAATCGTAAGGAAAGAAGTGTTTACTTTTTAAAGAAAATACAAAAGAGATGGATGTAAAAGGCTATATATATATATATATATTGCTTTAAAAAATTTGTTTAGGAGTTCGAAATTTGAATTTAAAATGATAGATTTTCTTAAAGCATATTTATTGAGCCAATAGATCTTTGCACTTTCAATTTACTTATTTAATATGAAAAAAAGGGTTAATACAACTTTAATCTTGAAGTGTCTCAACTTTCCTTCGAGTACGAGTGTTAAATTTTTTTTAATTTTCTACATGATTGCTTATGTTTTATACGTTTTCCGAATAGAGTAGTAATTATCTATACTTCTCGGTATCTTCCTTTCGTAAAAGTATTTATCAAATCGTTTTATTAAATCGTTTAATTAAATGCTCCATTTATAAATCTTCAATTTTTAATTGCACAAGATTGTTGTTTCAAGGTCTGCTCCAACTTAATACTACGCTCATTTAAGAATGAAACGAATTTAAAATTATTAGGGTACTATTACAGGACGCACAGTTTTTAAAATAATTTTATTTTTACAACACCATAATAATTACTTAACGTATGTTAAATGATTTCAAGACAAACCAGACCGAAATTAGAAAACCACGGCGCTACATACGCAAATAAAAAGTACAAGGTGTAGCCATGCATCACAACGTACACTGGTCGAGTCTTTAAGTATAATTTTCTGAAATATCAGATTTTCAAGGGTAGACACGTGAGAGCATCCGAATTATTATCGTCGATGACGTAAGACTAATCTCCCACAGCGTAAATCGAGTAGAGTATGTGGGCAACCCCACGACTAATCAAGTCGAAACAATGACGTCCAAAACTCTTACCCACACGGGCGTCTTGATTTCCCCATTGTCACGGCACGCGCGCAATTTCCCGCGGCGGACAAAATCGGTCTTAATACACGTAATAGTTATGCGGATGTGTCTCCAAGTTTCGCTGATTCGGCTTCTATTTAAAGAGCCGAACACAAAGCGTGTCCCTACAGAAACGATGGGACGGGAAGATGGAGAGTGCAGCATAAACCTCCTTTAATTTCGCCAATGATTGAGAGGTATGCAGTCGAAAAAGTATTTCCCTGCTATAGTATCGATAAAAATCAGCCAGTTAATGCATCGTCTTCTGCATTTTCTCGAAAGTTTCGTGATACTAGTTAACAGTGTTAGAAAAGGTGTATATAGCGGCATTTTCAGCCTTATACGAGTGAAGTTATGATTTTATAGGGATTTTGCGAGGATTATCGGTGTACAAGCTGTGCTGATAAACATTTCTTTTCGTCGTAAAAAAAAGATATCAGCAAAAAGGAATTAAAGTTGAGAAGGAATCAGTGATTGAACAATAATAATTAAATCTTATTCTTGCATGATTAGTCTTCTTGTTATACAATGTGCTAATACGGTAATGAATATTTCGAACGTCAAGTACACGACGCTATTGAAATACTTCTAACAACGCCGTAACTGACATTCAAAGTATTCATAATTAAAATTCGATGCGCAGTATACGTACCCCAGCAACACTGGTGTCATTATCCGAGTGGACGTCCGGCAGTTTCATGATGACGGTGACGAGTTCGTTGCGGAAACATTGCGTGTAGTTGGTCCACGTGTTGTTGAGCTCGGCGTTCCAGTACCACTGCCCGCTTCCCATACACTGTCTCGTTGCATTTCCCTGTAACGACAACACAGCGCTCGCATTATACGTTCCTCTGCAGAACAAAAATGAAGACATCGTCGCCAACCAACGCCGACGTTGTTTAGCCACAGGATTTGGCGAGTGAAAGAAGAAAATATGAAAATACGAGTTGTTCGCTTGTGGCTTTTTTTATTCATTTTATATTCTTTTGTATCTCAACTGTTGATAATTTTATAATAAAAATACGCTTATTCCCTGAGATCTGTCGCGTAAGTGCAGTGTCGACAAGACCGTATAATGCTTGCGTTTTCATTGGATCGCCCGTCTTCCTTCCCCCTCAAAGCCTATATGTATATACACAATATACATGTATACACAAGTCGCAATCGTTAATCTTACACGCGCTACAGCTCTGATGCAGTTTCGCTGAGCGCACTGCATCATCCAGAGTATGATGGAATGTGGTCGAAGCAAGTGCACATACAGGAGCCGCGAGGGATGATTCATGAAAGGCGAAGGTGAGATCCTCGCGATATCGAACATTAATAGAGCGCAAGGAGCATGTGGTTTGCGGTAAAATGAATCGATTTTGCGAGACAGCGTCGCTTCAGAATTTAGAAGTGGGACATGCATGTATACATTTTAATCACAATGCCAGCTTTCTCGTTATCGTCGCAGACGCTCGATGACAACTCGCGCAAATAAGACCGAGCCTCATATTTTTTAGAGTAGAATGTAGATCTGCCGAGAACCGGAGTCTCGATGAATTATCGGCGTTTTTAAGGTTCTCAAAGCAGAATAATAATAAGTTTTTAATATATGTATATATAATGCATGTACGTTTAGAGGTGCAAGCAACTTACTGCATACATTTCTTATCAGAAATATCATGGCCGATAATTTAAATATTGGAAGTTATATTCCCCCTGAAGTTACATGTGGTTGGATAAGTATATGCGAGAGGTTTGTGTACACCTGCAGCCCATCAAAATTTTTTTGAATACCCTCATTAAAATTCCAAGAACTTCTTCTCCCTTCTTACGTTCTCCCTACATATCCTATCAAACATCCATTTCACATTTCGCTAATGGCTTTGCGCCTAATGCGAAGTGGTGGCCAGAATCCAATAAGCAATCCCAGCGGGATAAATTTTCATTAGAAAAACCCGTTTCGAAATAGTTAGTAAATTGGACGTGTTTTTCTCGAGTCGATTTCAAAGGTTTCGACGGTGAATTTCAACAATCCTCGTAAGTACATCAGCTAATTATTTTTTTGTTACATTTTAAAATTAACATCGAGCGGCATAGAATTAATGCAAAAATAAGGTATAAATGTAAGTTAAACTGGAGGAAGTTGTCAAATGTTGAAAAATACGTTTAAAAAATTCTATTTGTTACTTGCCGGTATATAAAAGGCCATTGATAGAAGGTTAGGCTAAGGCTTAATTTAGATGTCCTTTGGGATGTCAAACAGTAAATGATGAAAGAACAACTGGAGGAATGGCATAATGGGCTTGACCTACAAGTGCCCGATCTGGCATGTCCCCGGATAGGGGTCACCGGTATCGCCTCCGGGAACTTACTGATACTGATACTGATACTGACAGTATATAACAATTTAAAAACATAAAATGTAAAAGTGTAGTCTTATGTAAATTATGTGGCTAAAATAACGTTTATTTGCAAAAGTATAATTTAAGTAAAATAAGAAAAATAAACTATCAAATTATTTTACGTAACGTCAGCGCGTAATTTAAATTACATCAAAACTATACGTTGAAGAGCGGAAATTAAGATAATGAAAAAATTTTGATCGTTTTATATCCGTTTTCAACGAGCTTGGAAAATAAAATAAATATGAAAGTTTATTCTGAATAATACGGTAAAATATTTTTAATGTAATATCATCAACGAATTATAATTTCACACACTGTCAACTTCCTCTTGTTCATCTTATACGTATTCTTTAAATGATTCACTGAATTTTTAAAGTTATAATTAAGTTTAGAATACTTCAACTTCAAACCGTTCTGATTTTTTTGAATTCACTCAGGAACGTTTTCCTTTATGTTTTTATTGCACATACATTTACAGAGACAAGATAATGCAATAACAGCTCGTCAGCAGAAAATCGTGTGCATTGGAGAGAATGTATATCGGAAAAAAAAGAATAAATTGGCTCTGCTTTTTTTTCTCAGTATCTGCTCTTCTAGGCGAATAGGTGTATACATACTTATATAAAATAGCTGTGCACTCGACGAACCTGCAAATCGAATCCAGCGATGTAGTGAGGACAGGATTGAACAGCGGCTTCACCGGGCGACGTCGAGGGCCAGCACAGTATGCCATCCCATGTCGTTGGACACCAGCCTGAGGACAAACGTATAGTGCGCTGGTTCTTAAATTTATTTAAATTTTTTTCATAGTACTGTTGTATTAACATGTGGCTCTATTGTGTTATACGAAAAGAAATTCTTTTACGGGTTGGATCTCATTTTAATTTCAAAATAAGGGTACACACATTTTAAAATATGTATGTATTAATTTTTGAACTCTGCAAGAGATAAAATTTAATAATACTCAGTTTCCCCGTCATTATGAATTCATTAATTAAAAAATGAAATTCTAGCTTTTAAAATTTTGTGCGTTGAATAACGAGTTTTTTGGTTCAATAATATGTTGTGTTTTTATCTATTATGACACTTTTCTTAAAATAACTACGCAGAATTTGGGTTTCCCTTCTTACATCTTTTTTACTGTATTATAAGAATTTAAAATTACAAGTTGCATTTATGTTTACGTGAATTGATTTTTTTTACATTTTTAAAAAGCCATAACTTTCGTTTCCGAGCATACATTCTAGCAACTTTTGTAAAAAATGAAATTGAAGCTCTTATACTTTAAACTTTTATAAGTGATCCGGAAATATGCATGCCTTAAATATTGCAAATTATGATTTCGAAAAATATTAGGCTATTTTCTTGGTGTGATCACAGATGAGGGTGTAATTATTTATTATAAACCTAGTCGCAAGTCAAAATTTAAATAACTGTACGTTGAATATACGGTTGTATATTCGACAAATTACAAGCGATTTTAATTTTATTAAGAAGTTAGAATTCTTGTATTACTTCCTTAACAAAGATGTCAAATTAAAAGTTCTTCGTAGTTTTAATGATAAAAATCAAACTCGACAAACGATTTTTCACTTTTCAGGATAGAAAACAATTTGCCAGTAATTTCGCAGGATTATTTTACAGGGTTCGTTAGAAAAGATTGAAGTTTTAAGAAGCATTAGCATAATGTAAGTGTCATAATGCTTTTGGAGTGAAAATTAAAATTATTAATTTTTAGATCCCTTCGCTGCGAAATCATATCTAAAAAGGTTCATTTTCTTTGTACAAATCCAAATACCCTAATGAGAAAATTTAGCCCGTGCGAGTGAAAGCTATGCACTTAGTAAGACTAATGCAAGATGGGAGTCACGTCTGGTCACAGCCTGACTGCATCCACTTAAACGCGAACTAATTTGAGAAGTCCCTCGCCACCTAACATTCACCATTCTGAGGGGAAGATCCGAGTTAATGAAAGCGGTCTCCAATAATTAAACGTGAACTACACTAGTTAGTATCGACCTTCGTATTGCAAACAAATAAAAACGAAGCTTCTCGCTATAGTGTCATAACCGCGTCGTAAGATCATCCTCGCGAAGGCCTTCAAACTCGTATAAAACTTTTACGCTCGATGACAATCCGGATAAGGGATATTTCAGGCTGAGATTCCGCCGCTAAATCCTGACGATGTGCGCGCGCTCTCTCGCCCGAAAAAAAGAGAGAAGCGTCACACGAACGTCATCGGTCTCTTGCATTCCCAGACGCTGGAATACGCCTCTACGTCCACGGCGAGTCTCCCGATTTCTCAATGCGATTGTACGACACTTCACCCTCGCCTTTTCGTCCCTTGCGAATGCGATCGTCTGATTTTTGCCGTCTCACTGACGAGACGCTCGTCGAGTGGCGCAGAGGTACGTTTTATCTCGAGACTCGAGCTTCGTGTATGATGTATGTATCCAGATACATGTATACATAGAGGGAGGAAAAAAGAGTCGCTTTGATATTTTTAATGGCATAGCGTTGAGAGAAAATTATAAATTATCGTCAAAGTGTAAGTATAGAATTTTTTTTTAATCTAAACGAAAAAACACTTAAACCTCGATTTGTTGGTGACGCAAGATTCTGCGATGCTTGAAGACGGCATTTTATATGAATATACTTGACGAGAGAGAAAGCTGTAGGACATGTCTTTGCACGTTATGTGAGTCTCGTATAGTACGGTGAGATGCAGGAGATTGATTTATTGCGCGTTATCGATTTTTTTCGTTGAAAAAGCGCCGAGCCGAGATTTATTCGTTTCCCCTATCATCGATTATTGTCCGTTCTTTGCTTTCTGCGAGAATTTTTTCTGGCGATGCGCGCGCGCACGAACTATTCCCGATATCCTCTCGACAGGTACTAATAGAAGCAATCGATCGCTTAGATAAAGTTTGCGAGGCGAGAGAGCAATGTATTATTATTATTATGGATTTTCGAAATCGAAGCATAAAACAAGTTTCGGCCCGGTGTCGTATCGATTTTCATTGCGCGACGTATCGGGGAAAAGAGAAAGGTCGGGGGCGAAAGCAGTCCCTGTATGTACCAACGGTTCCGTCCTAAAAGTCCAAATCCGAAATTTACGAGCTGGTCTGTGTCACACGTTCGAAGCCTGGCACGAGTGTTTATACCTACTGGTTTGAAGTTTCCGCTCTGACTTTCCACTAAATCTCTCGACCTATTGATCGGATATCGTCCGCTTACTTTTTCGAAGATGAAAAAGTAAATGCGCTTCGCGCTCTCGGGCGACAACTGCTCACATGCGAGGAGCGCAGACAGATCGCGCCTTTTTCCCTCGGCGCATATTATTATACTTAGTATTTTTTCCAAATTTGGAATTTTAAAGAACGGGTTCACTCTATCCACTTATGAGACTGCAAAGCACACGGCGTCACTTTAATCTCTGATGAAAAATCTCAAATTAAACCATTTGCGGGAAAGTCTGATTAAAAGTTTCGAGCGCAAAGAGAAAATGTTCTATTGAGGAGGGAGCATCGTATAAAGATTGTAACTGATGGGATATCGCGTCGATTACATCTAAGGCTCACATGGATCCGATCGAATCTCACAAGTGTAATAAATTGTGCTCGTTCATAAAAGCGAGAATATACGTGTCTCTCCTACTGATAAGCGATTGTAAGGCTTTTTCAATGGCCTTTAGTCGCGTAAGGATTGGCTATATGCCAAATTGAAAACTGTCATTTTAGAGGCGGCGTAAAGCTGGAAATCCAAGGATTTTGAATTTTCGCGAAAGAAATATCGTTTTTTATTTATAAGTATGCTCCTTGCAGTATAATATCGATTTTTTTATCAAAGATTTGAATATAAGTGGCCGATAAAATCGTGGCATTGATGATACCCGCTAGAGAGTTAATTGTCCGTAATGACAACATTTTTCTCCACTGTATTTTCCTGAAGGCGCTTCGCAAGAAGCTCGGCCTTACTTATAGACATACTAACTTATAGAAGTTCCTGGTTGTAACTAACGAAGTAGTCTTTCTTTCGATTCCAAACGCAGCGTGTGGTTGACAGAGAACAGTCTTCTGGGCTAATGTATTGACTTTTGATGTATAAATGCTACAATAATTCTTACGTGTATAAGATTATTTAAAACAGAGTTGAATAGTTCAAGCAAATTATTGATGCTATATAATTTTTACTTAATAGACACCTAATGTGAAATTGATAAGAGATGTTTAAATATGTGCTGATAAGTCAAACTCTTAATTTAGTTTTAGTTTTATCCCTCACTAATAAATGTATTGTAACCATGGTATTAGAGAATTCATCGATCTTCATGAGGCAATGATGAAGGTTCAAATAATCTTAAGATAAAAGATTTTATTATGAAAAAGCATTTTTGTATAAACTGTAGAAGTTTTTATAACTTCCGATGATATGACTATGGCATACATGTCAAACATTATTAATTCATCTTTATAATAAAATATGAAACAATATCTGCATTAGAAAATTAGATGTTATAGGGATCAATTTTATAGAGATAACATTTTTCTACAGCGAATTCCATTGATAAAAAAATTAATAAATATTTATTATAATTTATATATATAAAAGTTGCTGTCGTCATAATGATTTCAAGAAAATAGGACTTTAATGTCTGCGCAGTTGTAAAGTAACAGCAAAAATATGACACTTCATTGCTACGCTCATTTAACATAGCTAATTTACATTTAAGAATTCCTTAACAGTCTCCGTAAGTTTACAAAACAACTCAGGCCAGTAATTACACCGTGAGCTACTTTAATTCAACACTAAATTAAAATTGTATTAAAAAATTAGTACGAAAGTTATTTACGTTTTAAAATACCAAAATATTGTGAAAAATCTTAAAATTGAAAGATAATCGTTAATCAAGATATAATTTAAAAAAAGAGCTTTAATTTTTAAACTGATAACTACGCTTTTCATAAATTATTTTTTTTTTTAGTTTTGTACAAGAAATCTAATTAGCGCATGAATTATTTCATTATTTTCAGTTAGTAATAATAAAAAAACGGTCAAATAGAATTATTAAATTTCAAGCTCTGTATATTAGGCACAACCAGTATAGAAACAAGAAAAAGTATTATGGACTTAAATTGTTATACCATGGATAACAAGTAAAAAGCAGGTATCCAGTTAATATTAACATTTTTATTATACCGTACATATCTATAATCACACCAAACATATATAATCTTTCACAAAATGATCATTCTATTTTATTTATACCTTTATTGCAGACAATCAAGCAATCTGTAATAGCTGTATTAAAATTCTGATTTGAATTCTCATTTAAACTTGCCTTCATGTACATTTTCATTCATTTTAACAGACAATATTACAGTTTAACATAATATTACAAGATATTGCGCATGGATTTTAAAAATCTAACATCCTGCAGATTAGTTGGATTATGCGAAACATTTAAATCTTTATTGGCCGTATATAATTATATTGGCCGTAAACATCCTCGCAGCACTATAAGCTTATATATATGGATATATCTTGAAGTACGTTGGTATATAAATGTCTCACTGGATGTATCAAGACATTAATTCACTCGAGCTTTATTTCTTCAGGATGAACGAGCTTATTGCTAAAATCCTATCTATGCATAGCATGGATGTGCAATAGTCCAACGCTGGATATATACCTTTGCAAGAAGACTTGAATGTCTCTCGCATAAAAGTATATCATAAAATAGAGGCACTATACAGCGATGTATCCATCAACGTGTCCTCGGCTTTAGGGCGTTATATTACGCGTGTATAATATGTGTGAAGAGAAAAAAATATGAATATTCATCCAACGATGTGCTTTATCCGCCGTTTTGTTAAATTAATCGCAGCTATTTATGAACATAGTTATGAATAAATTACAGCAGTGTGAACTCCTCGCTCGTTTTCCTGCTCTCAAATGCATTACCCTGATGGCGAAAGTCCTTCGCGCATTAAGAGAATGAAGTTTATGCCCGCAGGAGTATTGCCGGCACGAGGAAAAGAATGAAACTTACACTGTTACACAGAGACTTATACGCGCGTAAGAAACTTCAATTGTGTTTGTTAAATCAATTTCCTTTATTGTGCAATCCTCGTGGGAAGAATTTGCCCAGTATTTGTCCTGATTATTCCGAAGTACTTAATTCAGTAACTATGAAAGAAAAAATGGAACTTCCAATTTTTTTAATAAATATGCCCTTTGAACAAGAGAGAAATTTATGAAATAGTTTTATGTTTGCCTGCAAACTGCATATTTTTAAAGTAGATCTAGTCTTGGTAGAGTGATTTTCGATGATCTAGATTCAATGGATCCTCACAATATTTACAAATGAATCACGGTTTTAAAAAATTAATTGAACATATAACATGTACAAAAATTATTTTACATTCTTTATATTGCTCTTAAGCATAAATTATTTTGTAAATTGTTGAAAAAAATTAAAGTCAATATTATAGAATTCAATTTTTATTGCTTCTTCATTGAAAAAGACGCTTTGTGATATTTAAAATGTAACATCAACATTAACCAGTTATTCTCTGTACGTAAATAGTACATTACAATACAAGTGGCCTAAGTGTCACTTTCTGGCACGACGAAGTTAAGCGCCTGAGCGCAGTAAGGGTGCTTACGACATGCCGGAAAGTGCACTTATTTATACTATTTTAAAGCATCTGTCTGCCTTAAGTTCGCTGCCATGCTTATCGTGTCATAAGAAGTACGTTCCGGCACCGTGAGGTTAGTACGGTGCCGTAATCGACTACTTAGCTCATACAATGCTGTAAAATCAATTACGACATCGCCCAATACTATGCGTCTTCTGTAGAATTCATCTGAATGAAACCTGCGACATTGGTAGAAACATTTTTCGTTTTTATTGCAAGCATGAAAATGACGGCGTTGTAAACTGATTGATTTCACTTTTTATAATAAAACAAGAAAAATAAAAGTAAGGCACGAAAGACCATGAAGAGCAAAAGTAAAGTGCAAAAGTCAAACAAAATAGCAGCATGTTGGGTGACTTGGTCATTTCAAGTGACAATGAGAAAAGTTTTGATGTGCTCGCGTCGATAAAAAAAATTAGTATAAAAAGAGTGAAATTGCTTTGCGACGCTCGATTTGTGTTTATTGTAATTGATCAGAAACAAGCTAACTTAACATGTCTTATTATTAAAACCGGATATTTTTTGGGAACCAATTGAAAGACACAAATATAGAAAGTTGTATTTTACGCGACACTTATTGTACCAATTGACTGCAATTTGTACGCGAGTGATAAATAGTTTACTGTATAGCTTATATTAGTTTACTGTGTACTTATATTAGTGCATACTTATTTATGGCGTTCTTTATTGAATCATGAAACTTATAGACATTAATATAATATGTTATATATTATATATATTAATATATTATGTATAGATTATGAAGTGATATATAATATATTATATATGAATGTATGTCAACTAAATTCGTCGCATGTGTTATACCTTCATAGACGAATTCAGAGTAACTTCCCCACTTCACAAGTAATAGACTACGTTATGAAACAAGAGAGTAAAGTGATTATTCGAGCGATGTATAATAGACTTGCTGCCGTGTTGCTTATAGAAATTTATTCACGTCTCAACTTTGCTGTCTTAAAAAGTGGGTATTCACAATAAAATTAAGTATGCTTTTAGCGTTTTATAATATAGTTTAATTTTTATTCGTCTATTTATTAAAAATTATGGCCTCATCTTTATTCTCATCATCTGAAGAATCTGGCTATAAAATCTTATCTATTGTGCAAGTAAGTGAATAATAATTTTTTTTAATCTTTCGATATATTTATCGCATTGTTACTTTAATTAAAAACAACTGTGATGTGAATGATATTATAACCTTTTCGATGTTGCCGGAATTTATTTCAATTATAAAATGTTGTTGCATTCGAAAAAAAATTAACGAATACGAGATAAGTATGTTATTTAAAAAAATATTTTATTGCTAACACACTCGAAAAAAATCGTTTTTATTGGCAAGTACGAGAGAGTGACTTTTATAGACTCTTTTATTTCACATAAAGTTTTGAGTATTAATCTATGTATATCCAATAGCAATATAACAAAATAAGAATTTTCATTAATTTTTTTTATATAACGTTAAAAAATTTAGTCATGTTATAACATGTACCTATATTGCAAAAATCTCGTAACCGGAGTGATTAACTTTTTAAAATTAAATAATATATTTTCACATTTCTGTGGTTCATATAATGAAAAGCAAAATCGCTTATTTATCATCGTCAAAAAAAAAGAATGATCGCATCGCTATATTTTCTATGCAAGTTTCACCTCGGGACGATAATACATATGCGATGTGACATATTTTTTATCTTTCCTAATTATTATATCCGTTAACTATTATTATATCCATTGCACATAATTGGTTTACTATCGTACAGACTTTTAAGACTTATATTAAAATGTCTCGTGAAACGGTATTTAAATTGCATGCAGGTAATTATTGAGCTTATATGTCACACAATCATGATCACGAGACTATAAGCTCAGAGGCTTTGTATGATTACGTAATAGAGGATGATTGCATAATTAACCAGAGCAGGGCAACAAAGTCATTAGTTTTCGTAATCTCTTTTTTATCATTTATTGTAAGTAAATTCATTATTTTTTAGCCTGCTATATTTTGGTAAAATCTTCAACTTATCCGAAATATCATAACTGGAATGAAATAAAAGAGATCATTTTATTTAAATGCTCTTATATAAAACAAAAAGAGTAGTTGGATATATGTTCTCTATGGAGGACAAAAATCCTAAGAAATCGTATATTATATTTATTTGTAAAACAAATGTAATGTAAATAAAGAGATATTATCATTTCCTTAAAAAAACGACAATAGACTCAAAGAGAATAACTTCACTGCCACGAGGTAACAATGCAGGATCTTTCTGATTTCAATTAAACGTCGTAAAAGAACGTTTTTATGGAGGAGGATGAGATTACATCGTAAAAGAGGAGAATTGACTATTTAGCTAAGTTGCTAATTTTTATTGATCGTAAACTTTGTACCCGAAGAAGTCACTGTAAGGATTTATCTTATCAATAGCGGAATACTTGAATATACTTGCGAGGTTTAGTGTACTTTGCAAGAAAAATGCGGTATAAATTTAACGAGGGATATACAAATTTTTCTTGCAAAGTACTTGAAAAGGACTCTTTTTTGCATGTTTAGCGTATGAAAAGTTGCGCTCTTATTTTGAATCCTGCTCAGAACATAATCTATTGTCAATAATTATAAATATAGGTATACATTTAACAAGGTTATAATATTGCTATTTGATGTTAAAAACTGTTCTTGATAACAAATGACACTTTGACCACAACAAGAAGCGAGAACTGCAATCACGTTTTATCAAATTGAAAATTGAAAGTTTAACGCAATTTTCAACTCTGTCTCTCTCTCTCTCTCTCTCTCTCTCTCTCTTTCTCTCTTTCTCTCGCTCTCTCTCGCACACTCTCTCCTCCTCTATCTACCTCTTCTCCGCGCTGAATGCCCGCAAATGAATACCCGCTATGCTAGATTCAGTATGTCAAAATTTTCGATAGAAAGTTTGAAAATTCCACTGGCGCTTACGCTACGGATATGGGAATATGAGCTTAATTTTATCTATTGTTCCATTCATATCCTCTTTCAGGTTCGGCTTGAATCATTCGTTTATTCGTAGTTTTATACTCCGGTGGACACTGCAAACCGTCAAAATAAATGTAGCACACAAGAATGGAAAGTAAATAATCCTACGCGCGCGTTTATATTCTATTGACTCAGTAGCTATAACTCTTATGGATTTTCTAACGGACAAAAGTGAAACCGTAAACTGAATAGGATGCACCAGTTTGAATGGTAAAATTGTATCTAGATGCGATGCGTACCAGATTGGACACTTGAACCGTTTTTGCACCTTCGCTCCTGTTCCTGAAGGATTTTTTCCTGAATGCTCGGACTGTTGTAGTCACCATCCTCCTGAAATGCAGAAATAATGGGGTATTATTACACAACGTACAGACTTAAAATGGGATTGTGACAACGTGATTGTTGCAAGAATAACGAGCGTATACATGATCATTTCGAATGTAAAGAAATCCATTGAATGAAAACTCTATTGTAATGGATATGCCGTTGCAGCACTTCTTTTACAAGAAAAGTAGCTTTAAGTATCGCAATGAAATAGCGCTTGAATTAAGTTGGATTCTTTGAATTTAAATCCGCGGAGAAATGATGTTACATACCATAAAATAAATTTATTTCGTTGAAATCGTAAACGCAACTTGTATTTTACGATTCTCCTCATAATTGACGAATCGAATTGAATTCAACATTTTTCGGTCTTGGTGATATATGTATATATAGGTACACGACGCGGACGAACTCGAGTGCAGCTTTTGCATACTATATGTTACATATAAATTAAATCAACTTTTCCCACAGCTTGGCGTGGTCGCGTTGTTCGGCGAACTTCGTTAAAAAAGTTGGCCCCGTAAAACACGACTTCTATATATCACGTATACTATACGAGGCAGAGCCGTTTCCCACCCCGAACGGCACGTGGCGATTGAATATGGAGTCGAAGTTTGGCGGCATGTAAACATTCTCAACTTCTCTTAATTTCATTGCAACGCTCTGTGTATGACCTATACGGTCGACGGAGCGAACTTATTGTACGGAGATATAATCGCTATTATAACTTACGATACGCGACAGATTAGCTATATTATAACTCTTATTTTTTGTTACCAGATAAAGGAAATCTTGTTTTCATTTGAACACGACGATCGTGTTGTTCTGGATACATCTCGCGGATGTGTATGTGCAACAACCGTTACACAGCTGCAGTAGCCCGCGGGGAGCTGAAGTTTTGAAACTGATAAATATAGCGCTTCTATGCGCTAGGATTTTAATAAAGCGAACTGCTTTAATAAACTCCGTTTATTCGCTCGTTGGGAATATTTCATTTTTGCGCGCATGCTTGGTTAACTGAATACCTATAAGCCTGCGCGAAATGGTCAGTGAGCATATTTGAACCGCGTCAAAAAGGAAATCTCATTGTGCTCGAGTGGAACGTTTTGCTGCCTGATCGTGGGCTTGGAGACGTGCGAGACAATTGATGTTATATGCAGAACGATTGAGACGAAGAGGCTGCTTATAAAGCCCTACGCGCCCGGATGAAGTGGCCCTTGGGAGGGGGTGCAATAGGTGAATGCTTGAAAGAGAGGACGTTTTGCGCTTATAGAGGAAGTTAAAGGGAACTTTTACATCTGAATAACTTTGTACGCGGGAATGTCGTGTAATTTCATTACTTCCTACGTGCTTCGCTTCTTTTTATGGCATGTGTGTATTTTTTTTTTTAATTTATTGTTTTATTTATTTTCTTTTCTTTTGTAAACGTTTTTTGTTTTAAAATATCGCTAGCATTTCAATAACATATCATTGTCTATTTTCAAATTATAATTTTAGGTTTTTTATATCGTGGTGCAAATTGATCTGTTTTTTATTACGACTATTTCTTGAATTTTAGGTTTTTTTAGCAAATCCATTATATTGTCAGAGTAAAGCTTAATAAAGCTTGCTATACTCTATAAAGTTTAAAATAACTCGCAATATACATCTGCTGGGCTGACTGTAATTCGCAGAGATATACACTTAAAAAGTTCGAAAACATTTCGCAATTTTAAATTCGTATCACTTATTACATCGCAGAAAACTCTCCCATACGTATTTTCAAAAAACTTTCCAGCCGAAAGGCACCGCCAGCACACATGGACATGCATTACTCATCACTCTCAACTCTCAACTCTGCTCCTACGAGGTTTGTTCCCCAGGACAAAAGGTAAATTACTTCCCTCCGTATTCAACTTTCTTCAGATTAAAAAATCTTAGCACTTCCGGCTGTTTTCCGATGCCGCGTACTGCGCGAGCATCCCCGCGAGATATATATGAAGTTTGCGGGAAAAATTCATGAGGTGTGAAAGTAAAGTTCAAGGGATGGGAAATTCAGCGAGTCATCAGGACGAAGACAGTTATTGCGTTCGCGGTGAGCCCACGCGCAACTTTTGAAATTGGATCGAATGGGCTGTTTGCGCGTCCGCCTGCGCGTGTGTTTAATGCGAATAGCTCGCGAATTTATGTGGGAAAATCTTTGGGAAAGCTCGACTGTATTTTAGTTTGGGTGGTTTTAAGGACGGGCGCTTGTCGGTTCCAGCAGTGCTTGCATATATCGCGCGGAGAGTAGTTTGCAGATTCTGCGTTTAAGCTGTTGCCTCGTTAAATGCGTTGATTGTCGAGCTGGCGAGAACAGTTTTAATTTTATTAGAGTAAACACCATTCCGCGGCAGTGGACGAGTAATGAGAACATCTATTTACTCTCTTGACTCGAATGGGATCCATTAAGAAATCATAACTTTGATTGACATACATCTGCCGGCTTCGCGTTTATGTCTGTTTGAAAATCCATTTTCCTTACGATTCTCATTGCACGAAATCTACATGAATGTATACCACCAAGATTTAATTGCAAATGCAATTATATAAAGTTCGGTTCTTTGTGGTTAAGTTCACTGATTTTTTTACCAAAATCACATTTCTCAACAATTAACTTGTTAACATTTTTATGCATTATATTTAGAAAATTAAAAAAAAAGTTTATGTATTTTTAAATTAAATATCCATTCTCGAAAAATGTATCGCATTATAAATATTATGAACTTGTACTGTTTTTAAATGCTTTTCTTGTTTACTAAATTCTTGATTTACTTTTTTATTGATGAATGAGAGTTCTTATAAGATATAAATATTAAAAAGTGTGTCAAAAATTTAAGGACTAATTTAGTCAAAATAGTAAGTATAGCTTTTTAAAATTTTGTTATTTTTTAAAATTATTTTAAGAATTGATATTTATATCATAATTAGGATGTATACTGTTGAAAATAGCTTTTGGTTGTAAACTTCTTTCATCGTTATAATCAAGCATCATGATTTCATCATTATAATCAAGATTTATTGAAAGTAGTGCAAAAAGAAAAGAATAATAAAAAATTGGTGAAAGTTCGCTTTTATTTTCCAACCGGGGATTTTAAGGCTAAAGTCGTAATAATCATTTTCTCTTTAGCTTTAAACTCGTCATTTTAATCATTTTCTCTTTTTCGCCTCCTCTCTGCAGTTAATTTTCTCTTTATACTTATTACTTTGTGCATTCTATAGCTTATAGATCCATTTAATAGCGGGAGATGGAGGTGAGAATGGCATTGTATGTGGTATAATAAACAGAAGCTCTATATGGCGTACGTATAGTACTCTAGGTGCAGACGAATGACGGATGCAGGTGGTGCATTAAATGCGTTGAATTGCTTTCAAACTAATGGTTTTAATTGTCTTGGAATTTTTATTAATTTCTAAGACTTACGATTTTTCCAAGCGTTCTTGGATTGATAATAGAATATTTCTGAGATAAGTAAAAATCACTAGTGATAGTCGTAAAAAATAATGTTATTGTATATAATTCAAGATAAATCTATTGATAACTAACTGTACACTTACCAGTATTTAAGAAATTTATATAATAAAAAATCGATTGAGTTCAATTAGTCCAATTTTTGTTGGTATCGATATATTTCGTGGGCTAAACCTTGAAATAATTTCTTCCTCTTAATATTGGGTAAGAACTATATAAATACGTTTATTTTTATCTACTTTACATCTAATTTTTTATTCAAAAGAGTTCTGACATTCGAAAGATTTTCGGAATAGACGGAAAGACTCATGAAATAATCAGGGCCGCATTAATGATATTAATTTATAATTATAATAAAGCCAAATAAAGGGAAATCTGATTTTGATAGAAGTGGCAGTTATTTAAGTCGTGCATATCGTAACTACAGGTTTTTAATGTAATCAGTGTCACAGACATTGAGTTAAAATGATTTTATTTTGTCAAAGTTAGAAGTACAGTCCTTACCAAGAAACTTTGTACTCCACATATTCGGTGTTTATGTTCGCCAAGTACACAGAGCTACTTTCAAAGGGATGTTTATGCAGTTCACAATTGTACATAATTGGGCATAGATTTATTCGTGTAATTGTTAGTTAATCAAGTTATAGTTTACTACACACATCTTATCTGTCATCAAATCATATACACCATCGTAAATACGTAGAAACTATAAAATTAACTCGTATAAAATATAAAATGTTTACAATTTAGTGCTTTAACGCGTGTATGTTTACATTATCTCTGCAGACGGAGAGATTAATCGATGTATTTAAAGCGTACATTTTTTTTTACAACGCAAATTAGATTATCGATGCCGATCATCGCAGATACATGCAGGTGTATCTATTAACATCATAAATATATATTAGACATAAATTTTATCGGTCAACGGATCCAATTTCTATCTTCTTTTCCACGAGATTCATTAAGAGTAGGCGCAAAGGCATAAAAGCGCGCACGGGTTCAAGTGAACCTGCTATTTGTGGTGTTAAACTCAGAAGTTTATCATACAAATTAAAAACTTTTTATAGCTGCGCGATCGTATAATCTAGTAGAATTGAACGGAGAAGGATAAAAAAAGAGTCGCTAATTGCCAGAGGCATTTCATTTCGTAATTCAATAGTATATATATGAAAAGTAATTCTCTATACTATAGCTAGAGTCGGTGGAGTACAAATTAAAAAACAAAAAAAAAACAAATGAAAAAATTAAATGGAAAGCAATATGTTTTTGGGTATAAAGAGATTTTACGCCCATTATAGCGAGGCCATATAGAGAATTAATTAAAGCAGATATATTATACATGGAGATGAATATTGACTATTACGGTGAATAATAAAAGAGTTTACTTTAAAGGTTTAATACGAGTAAAAAGTTCGGTAGCAATGACTTATTCACTGTATAAAATGTGTTGTTATATTAGTCTCGTTTTTATAATCATAAAAAACTATTTTATACGAAACAATATCTCTATAAATATTTTTTTAATATACATTGTGGAAGTTTATACTGCATCTATACGGCATTAAAGTTTATATTGCTCCTATATATACATGTATGGCTGCGCTGCAATAAAATGCACATAAATTATACTGCGAATCGACATAAAATTCCGTTTTGAATAATCGGTGCATCAATAAACTATTTATAGAATCTCTCGCTTTTGGTATGTATGCAGCATTATACCTGTAACTTCGAGTTAGATACATCTGAAGAACTATAAAAAGTTAATAAAATCTTTAGGTCGTTTTGAAAGCTGCTAATTTATATTTAAATCGAAATTAAAACGTACTCGTCAACGATAACGCTACAATTTGGTGATTTTATTACACATTCATTTCGAAGAACAAAATACAGAAAAAAAACTTTAGAAGTTTAACTATTTGAATGACGTAATTTTTTGTGAAAAATGATAGGTATATTATTTCTTATTAAACATAAATTGCAAATAAATAATCATTTCAGTTTTTCATCAATATTTCTGTTCATTATTATGTTGTATTGATGTATTATAATCCATCTTAAAAACAAGGTACAGGCATTTCCCCCAAAATGTAAACAGACACTACAAGGAAAACAAATTACTGCAAAGACATTGACGGCAGCAAAATAGCTTTTCCCAAAAATGCTGTTAATTGATTACCTTTTAACTAACCCAATATTAAAAGAAGTGAAGATACAGAATATACGCCGCCGATGTACAACACTATATACGGTTACACATACCTTTCATAAGCTAATCGAGTAAAGATTGTTACCTTGACGATCGATTTTTAATTACGAAGATGAAAGGCCTTCCAGATAAGAATCTCAATTTTGGAATCTCAAGGGGCTCACACCCGATCGTCGATATCCATTTTCGGGCCGGACAAAAGGTCTACAATGATTAAGAGGCAGGTATGGACGTAGTCGCCGATCGTCCAGCTCGATTAGATTATTAGATACTTAAAGCGCGTGTCATGTAACTCCTACGGAGATAGATCGGAAAATTACGATGGTGTGGTCGTATGTACATCGCATTATGTTTGAGACACCTACTTTTTTTATGAGCAATCTATACCCGATGATATAAAGTTTCCTATATCTATATACGTCGATTTACACGTGTATAAGCGACCAGGAGAAAGGAGAGGGAAAGAATTAGTGCATATAGAATACACGTCGACGAGATGTTTATTAGCGGGGGGTGTGCTTGGATTATTATCGTTCAGAGGGAAAGTGGGTTTCGGGGGCGTCTTGGAAATAGAGAGAGAGACAGAGAGAGAAATTCAGCGATTCGTTTATTGCGATGGAGCTTGCGCACGCACGTGCGCCCTTATCTACTATATGCGAGTGAATTAATGGACGGCCGCGTGTGTCGACACTCTCGGAGTTACGTAACGCGGTATAATACTGGAGATTTTTTTTAAGATCAAAGTCACACTTCGAAAGTTTATTTGATTTAGTTAGAAAGCATCTGCAAGCAGAATAGCTGGAAATAGATTGCTCGTACCGATAATCCGCCATATAACTATCCTTTCTTTTTAATTAAGAAGCGATTTTCCGCGAGGAACTAGAGAGGTTTTTATTAAAAAAAATGTATATGAGTATGTCCAGAAAATTTTGGGAACAACTTGGACGGAAAAGTTGCAAAAAATTTTCTTGAAGGCACACCTACTAGACCTGTTTTTTCTCGTTCCTTAGATCATTCTCAAAGATAAAAAGCTCGCGTGCATGGCCGATCATAGGGTATATTTTTTCAGGAGCAAAAACGACTCGAAAAAACGAGAAATAATTAACAAAAAGAGAATTCATAGATTTTTTTTCTCGAAAACTATGGACTTTTATAAAAATTTCATTAGAACGAAAATGTCTTAAAATTCATGAAAGAATGCTCTGAAATTTTTTTAGATTGATCCGGTACAGTTTTTAATTTTTCAAAAATCCAAAAAAATCGAAATTTCGGATAACGTAACAAAACTGAAAAAATTGAAGAGCATTGTTTGATGAATTTTAAAACATTTTTGTTCTAATGAAAAATTTTTAAAAGTCCATAGTTTTCGAGAAAAAAAATCTATGAATTCTTGTGTTTTAATTATTTTTCGTTTTTCGAGTCGTTTTTGCTCCGGAAAAAATATACCGTACGATCGACTATGTACGCGAGCTTTTTCTCTTTAAGAATTACCTAAGAAACGAGAAAAAACAGGTGTGGTAGGTGTGCCTTCAGGAAAATTTTTTGCAACTTTTCCGTCCGAATTGTTTCCGAATTTTCCTGGACATACTCATATCTTCACATGTATGTTAGAAAAACTGAGGAAAAAATATTAATTCTGATTGATGAATTATATGACAGGGCGTTGTTGTAAATGTCAGTAGCAGAAGAAAATTGAAATAAAAAATTTTAAGCCGTAACTTTGAGCAAAAATTCCATTAAGCATAAATCAGCCATGTACTTTTTAAATCAGTTTTGCAAGCTCTTATAATTGTGTTGCGCATAATAGGCTGCGAAAAAATATAAAAAAAAGTATACCCTACGATCGGCCATGTACGCAAAAAAAACAGGCCTAGTAAACGTGCCTTTAAGGAAATTTTTTGCAACTTTTCCGTTCCAGTTGTTTCCGAAATTTCCTGGACATACTCATATACATAACCAATGCTCTGTCCGGAATGCACTTATTACAATGTCAGATTACCGTGAAATTGATCTATTCAACACACTGACAGGAAATACTAGTTTTGACAACTTCTTTAAATCAAAAGTATCACAAGCTGTACAAGCTTATAGATAGACCTCGAATTTCAAGATCATCCCTTTTGGCCGTCGCAGCAACCGAGTTACAAGACACCAACTTCTTGTATGGCCTTGCCTTCACGAATACCTTCCCCCCCCCCCTCCTCTCTCGCCTTCTCGCTGATGTATGTAATGAAGTTTTCCACAGTGACACGATGATGAATTGCCTTGTCGCCATTGTAAATCATTAACGGAATTCAGCATGCCTTCAATGGGGCTTTTATCGCTTCGCTAATTATTTATGTATACGTGCATCGGGCTTACTAGGGATAGTGTAATCGTATACCTTGCTTCGGGCGATAACCGATATCACGTGCCAACTCGCGTTAGCGTCTATTTTAACAGTGGCAGCTTTGATGCCTGTGTTACAGCCGAGGGTTGAAAATTAAGTAATTGTATTGTTATCGCGAGCCAAACGTGTAAATCGTGAATTCTTTAATTCACACACCGTAATAAAATTCAACGCGCCAATCGCTTGATTTTCATTCGTTCGCTTAAGAAAATTAACCAAGCGCGTCATCGACATTGTATATGTACGCCAACGCATCGCTGAAGCTTGCACGCGACAGCCGCATTTTCAAAAGCATTCCCAGAGAGAGATAGAGAGAGAACGTCGAATTCTCCGCGAAACGTTTGCGAGGCCACGTCCATTACGTACATAATCACACGATAATTTCTCTCTTCGCCAACTGCAAAATAAACGAGTCGGTGATCGCACTGACGCGGAGCACATATCGTCGAGCCACAAGTATACAAATAACCGATTCCGTTACATCGGCCTGCCCAACGACTGTGTCGAAGCCCACGAGGCGAAACGAACGTCTAAAAAATTCAAGAACGCAAAAGTGCAGGCTAGGCATACATAGAAACGTCACAATACAAATAAACTTGTACATACATAGTAAAAGCCCTATAAAAAGCCTCTCACGTTAATCTTCTTCTTCTGGTAAACAGACTCGTCCACTCGCTCGCTATATATAAAGGCAAACAGACACGCGAGTCTACGGGGAGACGAGGCCGTATAAGCCATGGCGTCACTTGCGGCTGTATACACGTATATATACGCGCAAGAGAAAATTAGAAGGACAGCGAGCAAGTTCGACTCTGCAGCAACGAAAGCTTATACGAGCATACCGTGGCTGTGATAGATATGGTCGCACCGCATGTATATAGTCTTTGGCTTATAAGCGCGCGTGAAGCCGAAACTGCCGGAGGCAGTATTTACGGTGAGCCGACGGAATAATAATGGGCAAATATTGTGCATTGCGGGCACGTATGTTTTGTTTCGTTGTACACACGACTCCGCTCGTATATATTGGCCGTGAATTGATGCGCGTTTTGCGCATATGGTGCAAACTCGCAATATTTTTAGCAAAGTCAAGCGCAGTCGAAATTAGGTGGTATACAAGCTATTGGAAATCCAAAGCACGTTCCCATATCGTCGCGATATTAGAAGCAGCTTCCTTTGAAAACTCGCGGGGACGAAGGTCTCTGTATATAGTGTCCGACGATGTGTTTTCAATCGCATCGGAGGACGTAGGGTTATCCAGCCCTATAATTGCTTTATGCCAGACGGATGTGTATGCCAAGAGAAAAATGGAGGTGGAAAAAAATGTTTTATTTTTTTTCAACAAGCGATCGAGACATGCCAGCGACAGTATCGTTAAATTGACATTGAAATTCAATCAATCCCATTACGTATAAACGTATTTTCTCGTTATGCATTTTGAGCAAACGTTGGGATGTACAATTGCTTGATTCGATTATATTAACACGTCAAAGTCAACTATTCTTCTCGTATTAACGTTTACGTTATTATTTTTAAGAAATACAATCTGTTATCGTGATAATTAATCTGATGCGCCATAAAAAGTTCTTTACATGCATTCGTTATAATTTTTGTACAGTGATATACTGAAGGAAATCGAGCATTGCAAACGAACTTTTGTTATATATTCAGCGACAAAATTCACCTCCAGATGTACTAAATCGCAGCAGTAGGTATATATACGCCTTTTCATATACCCTTCCATAATTCGCGTCCACTGTCCTTTTCTTTATGACATTCTGAAAATAAGAAGTGAAAAAAAAACTTCTCGATCGATTTGAATCGTCGGGAAGCGCGCAATCGAGCGTAAAATAACGAGGGTCCATCAAATATCCGGAGCATTTCTTGGAAATCCTTTCCTTAGTGGTATAACGATTCTTCCTATACGTGTATCTTTTTAGGATTGATTGGACTGTAATTGGTCGAAATTGTTTCCCCCGTGGCTACGGCTAGAAAGTAGAATGTCGAAGAGCGCGCGTGGAAAGTGTAGTTACTTATAGACAATTCCGGAAAAATGTCTTCAACTCGGCGCGCACGTGACACGACTTATCCAAAATAGCAGAACGATTTATACGCTCTTTTTCTCTTATCTCTCCTCTATATGGAAAAATCCATAACATTTTAATTCAGTTTTTGAGATCCTGAAATTATAAGAAGAAGTTCCGGACCACCTTTTTCTTGTTCAATATTTTTCATTTTAATTTTAGGACCACAAAAAACAATTCGTTTTTTGGATTTTTCGTTCCATAAACATATACATATTTGCGAAAAGCTTTATGTTTTAAGAATTAGCACGTAAGTCTATTTAGCCACACATGCCAATGCAGTTACATTATAAAAAGTTAATTTTTTTATTTTTGTATCTAATTTTATGTGTATAAATGGATACAAGTTGTATTAGTGGGACACAATTATCTAGTAATTTATGAAATAAAGCTTTTTTTTAAATTACGGTGAATTTTTTGAAATTATGGTGTACAAAATACACAAGTATATGCCGCGCATCATTGCAAAAAGATGAATCATTATGAAATATAATAATTATCATTATGAAGTATAATATATTGAATCAAAATATATTTCATGAGATGCATAAACTAGATGTTCAAAAGTTGAAGCTTCTTGCATATTTGATTTTAGCAACAATAGTTGACCGATCTTATGGAAATTCCGACTCGAAAAAGCTCGAGAGAGAAATTGGATTTTCTCAAATTCATCGGGTAGTTTAGGCAAATTCAATTTATTATAGAACAACAGATAACTCTTGAAACTATGTGAAAGACGCCAGGCCGAGGAATGTGACGTTATTTGCTGAACAAAATAGACTCTCTTCTATTTCAGGTCGAGCAGCTTGCGTTGGCAGCTTGAAAGGATCTGGTTACTTGTGGATGCTCAGTTCATCCCCCTGAGTCTCACTCGTCTAAATCAACACACGAGGACATAGCAATTGTTTCCTTTTGTCTAGCCTGACGTCGGGGGACGTTCATGGCGCCACAAATTGTTATCTCGAGTTTTGAGATTGACTGTACCATTATGAATTTCGCACTGATACCTTTTTAACCTAACGATGTTACACCTGATCCTAAGTAATGAAGTGATGATTGCACACCTACTGAACCTCGCACACAAATAAATTTTCTAAAATATTATAAAACCAGAGTCACAATTTTACCGTTTTTTTATATAAGAAAGGGTAAAAGTTAACATTTTGTGTAAACTGTTTTTTTTTCAGTGCAACTTAATTTATCGTTTAGGCAAGTATTTCCTACAAGTATAATGTATGCTAAACGAAAATACTATAATTTCGCTGACTGGATACCCTCCAATTTTTAAAATTTCAATAACAGATTAATTTTAAAAACTATGTTTACCAGTTCTGCGTCACAGACCTGCATACAAAGAAATATATTATTAAAATCTGTGCTTCTATCCTTGAATACGTCGAGATAAATGTGGAGTATAAAGTTGCTACTCTGAAAAATCGATCTGCCTATATACCACACCACAGAGTTAATATGTTTTTTGTTTTTATTCTTGTATCCAATTACTTTAGCGACGCTCGACTACGTGTGTATCGATATTATTCACAGTTTTTTGCCTTTCTGTAAAGGGAAGCGCTGTTTTCTACTTTGTACTACAGCGTGGAACATAAATCGAGCAAATTATAACACTTTTATTTTTGCACACCTGCGCTGGCGTTATAGTTACACTTCTCAGTGCACAACAGTCGGGATCTTAAACACAAAGCATTATATTATCTCTGCTCGACAGACAGTGCGCATAAATTTTCCATATACATATACATATACGGAAAGATCTTCTTTGGATATTCTCCGTCTCTATTTCCTGACTGTCACACCTCGCCGCTCACCAACTCAAAAGAGTCTCGCCCACTGCATTTCTTTCAAACTATTTATTGTTTGTATACGTATATACCACCTCCACAGAACAGTTGAAGAAAAAGAAAAAAGTGGACTGGCGTGGGCTTGAATAATGCTCTACAAACGTTTGCCACTTTCCAGAAAAATAACCTGATCGGCTTTATTGGGCTTTGTGGGTGGTTTTTGAAGTAAAATCTAATGTGTTTGATGCGATTACTATAACTATTATATTACTCATTTCCAAGAGTGTAAAATTTTATATAAAAAGGAAAGGATTTTATATGAAGGATACAAATTTATACTTTAAAATATAGATTTAAAGAGTTCCAAACTTTTCGAAAACTAGTTCAAAAATAGAGGAATAATTCAAAAGTTATTAATACTCAAAGATACGCGGCATTAAAAATATTCTTCCAAATATTTTTACAGTAAAAAAAATTAATATTTCAGTTTATCGATGAGCAGAAGTTTTCAATTTTATTGCACTTTCGTGGCTGAAACGTTTTCCAATCATTTGAATTGAAATTCCTGCATTTGCCTTGAAACGTCAGGTATTTAAAACATTTTCTACGAGATATACGAGACAATTCCATCCATTTGTTTATCTGGATTCTTAAGAACAGTGCAGAAATGTATGAATCTCAAAGTATGTTTATTGGAATTACTTCATCGAACAGTATGTACTTAGTAGGCTTGAATTCTAAGCAATTCTATTTAGCTTATACAAAACGATACTAATATTTTCATATGGAATTGCCAAATTAAAAGAATCTTTTGTCCCCTTAAGGAAACGTACCAATTTTTTTTCAAAAAAAGTCGCTTATTTAATTCTCTCACTAAAGCACACGTATATATATTACACACACATATAATGCAATGACACGTGGTACGAGCGTGGTAATTTGCGGATAGCGCGGCTCTCGGGGGTGCGTCCGATCAAACAATTAACCGAAGAGCATCGACTACTTCTATTTTTTTTCTTTTCTTATATCCGTGCTTCGTTTATCCCATTGGGTATAAGCACGGGAAGTACGTGTATATAGAAGAATGCTGTGATGTGATGAATAGCAGGCATGGTGGTGGAGGCAAGCTTTGTTTCGTTAGATGAGCCACGACGCGGAAGGGTGAGAGCGGTTATTGGGAGACATTGGGTTATTAAATTGCTTCGAGTGTACGCTGTAAGGGGAATTTTAGCCGATTATTTAGGCTTTCAAAGCTGAGACGGGGTGATCGATGAATATTGCGCTTTGCTGCTTTTATGTAGGTACATATATGGATTTCTTTTCTGCAGTTACAGCAAGAAGAGAAAAAGATTTTACAAAGCTTCTTACTCGAGCATGAAATATGCCATACATATTTCAGAAATAATTCACGGAGCACGAATTCTAATGTAAAATCTTACGCGAAATATTGTGCAAAATTTAAATTTTCACGCATTAATAATATTTTTTATTCACGAATCTGTTTTATCCATTAAAATTACTTATTTGAAATATTTTGTTTCAAATCTAAAAATATAACTCAAGTATCCATGAAATATTTTACAAAAATATTTTTTACGAATCTATCTCAAGTATTTCTTTGATAATTTTAATCAAATCTTCAAAAAATTTTAAACTTTTAAAATAATGTTTAGTGATAAATTAATGTAATAATGTTTTTTACTTTAATTAATTATATTCGAATATTTATTTATATCGTATATCATCATTCTCTAGGTATAGAAAAACCTAGTTCGAATCACCATGGAAGACTAGCTCACATCATTTTGTTCACGAAGCGTATAAGGTCAGTTCGCGCTTTTGCGACGAAGACTAACCCACTTACGAGTCCCCGTCGAAGATAAACTCAATTGCGATTCTCCCTTCGAAAACTAAACCAGTTGCGAATCACGCGTCAAAAACTATAACATAAGAATATAACTAATAATTAATCCATTAGCTACGTTACTGACACAGGATTCGCAACTGGGTTAGTCTTCGACGTCCCTTATAAACAGAGCTTTTCTTCTTAGAGACGTATGATATAGTCTTGATATTATATAATCGGTTCCTGTATTCCCTTATTTTTATGCTTTTTGTGATTTGTTGAAAGTCTACTTCAAAAACAATAAATCAAGGAACAAGTGTAGGGATTTATAAACAAATGTGATACTTTTTTTTCAATTAAAATTTTTTTAGTTAGATCTCCTGAATTTAATAAAATGTTATGCACCAAACGAAAGAAATAAACGTCTCGTTCCCTAAGCGTACGTTGCTGCTCGAGTGAAGTGAAGCATTTTTAGTTCAGTGAGTAAAAAGCACGAATTTTAAGCTGGGCTGAGTAAAACAGGGTATCATGCTGCATAGATTTGGATTTAATGTTATATGCATGCATAAAACTACTTCTTGTGTTAATTCTGAAGAAATGCGTGACGTACATAAAGTATGGATATACGATTACTTTTAGCAAGGCTTTCAATATTATTTTCCGTTCTGAACTTCGATCTGTAATATGAATACGGCAAGAGATCCTGCGAATAGACAGAACCAGATATACAAACCGCAAAGTTATTTATCTTATCCATTAACAACGATACACTTAACTAGTTATTACGAAACAAAAAATGTTAAAGATGAAAGTGCATTAAAGAATTTTATTCTATATATAATGGATACGTACTGCAAAAGATTACTCTTTTGAAATCTTTAATCCTTTGAAACTCATGAATCCTTGAAATTGACGTTTTCGAACAATACTACAAAATGTAAGTCATAATACTATTTGAAAATGTAATATCTCCTGGTCATGGTAAACTGCTGCTTTAATACTAGCTTATGAAGTATTGACCTAATTAATAAAAATGCCAGATATTTAAGACGGATCTAAAATTTTTTCAGCCTGCAGTCTTATGAAAGTTTATAGTATACTAATAATCATCGTATTATTGGCTCTACAGCAGTAGTAGCAATTGTGACGTCACAGTGTTCGTGGAAGTGTTATTGATAGTGACATAGAAAACTTTGATTTTTATTCCATTAAAAATGTTTTCTTGCATAAGTAATATATGTCTTAAATCAATTTTCTGACATACTGAGATTAAACTATTCAACGATATAACTTTTCATAATCACTTTACTCTTTTTATTTGAATAAAATGCTTATTTTTTTTTACGAAATGCGTTTTTGCGAAGAATAGAGAGCAGAGAATCAAACCGATATTTCATTAATTTACATTGTTACAAATCCACTGTTATTGTCAAATGCAAATTTCAATTGCGTTATTATTACGTATTCGAATAATCACTTCTTGCGAATGTCTGTCAAGGAGCTAATGCGAAATTTATAACGCGCGATCTGCATGCGTATAAAGATAACTAATGAAAACACCTCAGCGATCGATAGCAAGTGCTGCAGGACTCGTATATTGTGTAACAGTTAAGGGCCAGTTCCGATATAATTCCTATTCAAGGTTATATCAAGATTTTAATGTAAGAGTACGAGATCTGTTATGGAGTCGGTCTTAACAATTTTACCATAGGACAGCACTGACTGTCAATAAAGTTTTGCAGTAAAGTGTCGGTCTAATCAATTTTGTATTGATTCAATACAGAACAAGCACTGGCTTTCTGTAGTGCTGAACGAGCTGCTATTTGGCAACATTATTGAAGTGGGGCATTCTTATATGGGACGCAGCAATAAAATGGAATTCCTAAATAAAAATAAAATCTTATTTTATTTTAAAGGAAGGAATGAAAAGAAAGCACTATTTTCCAATTTATGATTCGTAAATTTTTATATTTACTGCAGATTCTTCGTAGGAATTTTCATATTTACGGCAGATTCACACGAAAGCTTTGCTCGTTTTATCAAATTCTAGCTTATTAAAACCATATGAAAATCTCCATTTCACCGCTTCCTCAATTTGTTAAGTATATTTTCGATTTGACTCACAGTCCGATCGCGTAACCCCTACATTCTATTTTTTATTGAAGTAAATCATATATTCACCCCTTATATAATCGAAGCAACGACATGCAATAACGACGAGTGTTAAACTCGCGAGAAACGCTTTCTTACACGAACCCGCAATGCTTGGCTACACGCGGGATAATCCGCTAGTAGAGAAAAATAAACGCGTGGAAAGCTGTTTGCAAATTGCGCTGATACGGTGCAAGCTCTCCTTCTCCATAAAAGTAGGGGACCCCGAATGAGAAAAAAGAACACTCGAAGCGTTGCGTGTATCGCTTCGCAATTTCCAAGTCGGATTAGGTGCTTCGACATTTTTTTTTCTCTTTTGCTCACCCTCTCATTTATTAAAAACCATTTTCTTTAATTGTTAATCGAGAAACCGCATCTATCACTATTAAAAGTGCGTTTGCAAGGCAAAGTCTTGCGATTATTGGATCTGTGAGCGCACTTGACCAATCGGCATCTGCCGACCTATATTTCGCGAGTGTTGAGAGCGAGAGAGCGAGAAAAAGAGAAAAAGAGAGAGAGTGAGAGAGATAGATAGGTGCAGAGACGCGAATGGAAAGAGCTGTATGCGCAGCAGAGAAACCTAGCGGGATGTATCGAGGGAAGCCCCGGCAGAGTGTATTTGTGGCTTCGTGAATCCTGTGCATGCATATCGCACGCGGCACTACGCCAAAACTGCGAAATCGCGCAGCTGCGCGCCACTCTGCGGCGGAGCTTTTGAAGATCGAGAAAGCTGATGGCAAGTGAATTATGCGCATCAGCGTGTGTTATGCAGATTTGCCGTCGATGCGGTTACATCCGATTAAACTGATACGACGTGTACACACTGAGCAAGAATACTGATCGTGGTGAAATTTAGGAATGAACGAATTTAAGAATGAAAGAAATTAAATAACAAGCAATTGAGCTAAGGAAGTGGGCGAAGGTTGGGGGGTTTATAAGAAATCGAATGACTGTTAGCAGAACATGTTATAATAAAAAAGAGAAAAGTTTATTTAAAAAAAAATAATTTAATGGAAGTCCAATTAAGTGATAATTAAATATTAGATTTTTATATTTTTATACCTATTTTTTATAATAATCAAAAATCAAGAAATAATTATAAAAAAAACCTAGAGAGTTGTGATACAGTTTTATTAAAAAATTAATTATTCAATAAAGATAAATTTTTAATGTAACTATTTGTGAAACTGTTTGTGTATCAAATTAAAAAAATTCGTAAACATTGAAACGTGATGGATGATATCCACACCTTAAGTTTTTATAATTATGTTTACATTTTGTGGTTATGAATTATTTCTTTAGTCTGCAATACATCACGGCACTGAATTTAAATTTTTAATCTGTTTTTATATCCTCTTAAAGAATTTTTACAAAGTATTCTTTATTTACGATGTTTTAAATAAGAATTTTATGTGGAAATAAAGCAGATCTCGGCTACCGCACTATTTGTATAATTGATTTCAATTTGAATTTTAAAATTTGTTTAAATATAAAATTAAATTATTGCAATTGAATAGATTTAACTTAAAATTTTTAGCAGTTTGAGTCAAAAAGGAGGCGGAGAAAGAGAGACATATATATGTGTGTGTGTGTGTGGGAGTGATACTTATGTAGAGAATATCCCATTTAAGATTATTACTGAAAATTTTAACTCTTATTTGACTCGTATGCGAGCGAAACAGAATTCAATTCCTTTTTTTCGTGATAACTTAAAAAAAGATAAGATGACTAATTTCAGAACTTTTCCTGAAAAGTCTTTATTTTTACTTTTTCTTCTTATTCAAACGTCTCTCGAAAAAGCGATACTTTCAAAAAGAAAACTCAAAAACAATAGATTTCTGGAACTTTTATATACCTATAAGACTTTTGCCACACTTTTTTACAACAGAGACTGCATAAAATAGAAATTTTATTTGCAAAGACGACGTTGGCATTCTTTCGTGTTTCTTCAATGCTTCGATCCCTTTCATACGTACACTTGATTACTCGAATAGTTCTGTATGTATATATCTATAAATACCATAGCGACGCCTTAATTCAATTACAGCTATTCAATATACTGTATACAGTGTAAATATAGACGTAAAAGTTCAAACGATTTCAAAGAAAGTCTAACCTTCTTATTACTGTTCAATGTTTTTCACACACGAGCAAGAGAAAAATATATTCCATGCGAAAAGGCGACAAGACTATTAATCTCTAAATCTTATATCACTGTCGAAAATTTTTTGACTCTTCTTTGATCGCATACAGCAAGAGTTAACGATCTCATTCTTCTTCCTCAAAAAAGTTGTATACTTGTACTCTCACATAATGGCAGTCAAATTTCCGAACTGAATATACAGTCGAAAAAGTTCGCTATTTATAAAAATTCTTTAACTACAGTATTCTTGAAGCAGCTCGTTTTTATATAGCATAAATGTCAGTAATACTCATTTATTTTTGGTTGATTTAAAAATAGGCTTTTCTTCGTCTGTTATTTACGGTTTTCTTGTTTGTTAGTAAGTGTAAAAAGCTCCTTTTAAATTATATTAGATTTTTCAATCTGTAATGAAATAGACGTTCCAATGAGTTACTACCCCCTCCCCCCCCTCCCCATACAAACAGCTAAAAATAGCTATAAATCAAGTAACAGTTGCTGCGTTCTAAATAAAGTAATAGGAGTCAGTTTATGCTAATTTTGAGCTTTCAATTATTTATAATTAATACTATATAAAATAATTATGGTCTTCTTATTGCTCCGATGTGCAGTGCTGGTACTAGATAAAATTTAAATGCATATATGACTTCTCTGAGGATTTAAATGGTACACTCGCGTGCACAAGGCTCTAAAGCAACTTTTGCAGAGGCATGGAAGCTTATCGATTATACTGTACTTCCACAGTTGAACTTGGCCGTTACCGACTTGTTGCGCGGCGGAGATCTGGTCGAATAGGAACTTCTATATAAAAAGCGTTTTCAATGATCGATCGCATAATTTTGTTTTTTCTTGTCTTTGAGAACCGGAAAAAGAAGCAATATTATATTATGAGCTATTTTCCTGTAAGAATAATTTAACATCCATGTCCAGTACGATATTACATACGATGTCAAAGGATTTCAAAAAATGGAAAAGAACTACAAAGTTTTTATGCTACTGCAGCCAAGGTAATGATAATATTCATTACACGACTTGTTTTTCCAGTAATTACGAGGACATCGATTTTTCTGTCTGCTGAAACGAAAAACTTATTATCTTCAGGCCTGTTTTCTTAACATACACGTATTCGCATTTGTTCCACGTCGTGGCACAAAGCTAAACAAATCTTCATTATCCCATTCTTATGGTTGGTAAATTATTGATAAAGCCGAGTATAGAATAAAAGGAAATGGAAATGTCCAATTTGCTTGGCGAAATCTCACTTCAGAATTTTCTCACCGCGATGCGTATAAAAAATACCTATTATACAACGTTTGTTTTTCTGCAGGAGGGTTCTTAGAGAGAGAGAGAGAGAGAGAGAGAGAGAGAGAGAGAGAGACGTGCTGCAGAGTTTCTCAAGAGGTGCACTTATCATAACTCACTTTTACGGCGTTTCACCGACGTTGTCGTGTAAAACGAGAGCATGATTAATATATGCATGTACATTTGCATTTTTCTGTCAAAGCACGTTAATACCCGAAGAGATCGAGTTAAGAGAGAAGAGCTTTTCTGTTGAAACTTTTGTCTTTGGTACATGATCGCTCTGGTTCAAATCTTCTTGAGAGTCTTAACCATTCTTTGGTAAATTAAAACACATTTTTGCTTCTTTGAATGTATAATTGTCTGCGGACGCATTATAGAGTTATACTTGCAAATAATCTTTACTGTCTACAAATTTTTATTGATAATACTATTATTATTATTAATTCTATATTATTACTCTCATAATTATTGATAATACTATTATTATTATTATTAATGGTATTATTACTATCATAATTATTGTCATCATTTTACTTGTCGCGTACATACCAGATCATTAAAGTGAGAGCAGCGCAAACAGCTGCGACTTGTCCTTTCGCAAAGTTCTGTCTTTGCAGTTCCGTATTTAACTTCCGCAACGAACAAGGCAAAACTAACAACTCTTTCGTAACCAACGCGCACATGTACGCTTCCTCGAAACTTGTTACAACCCTATCCTTGTTGTTTACCAATTTAAATAAGTCACATACAACCTCGACTGCTTTCCAGTTTCTCTTCTCCAGTCTGAGATATCACATGGCCGAAATACAGTTATACCGGGCAGGTTTGCACGTCTGTTTAAATTTTACCGCTCGACTGGCTCACCTTTTTTTGCGCTAGAATCGAGCTCAGACAATATTTCGCGCCAAACAGTTGTATACAGTGTCAAAGCGATCGCTTCCACATAAACGAGAAGGAAAACAGATGTGCTGGGAAATGCAAGGCAAGCACGAGGGAGCAAAAATGTTGCAGATATATATATGCATTACTATCACGTGTCTGTCGACGAGAGAGAATGAGAAAGGGGGGAGAGAGAGATAGCAGCATTATCGCTTCGCTTTCATCTCGCATTCCAATTAATTGAGCCGAGGATTTCCAGCTGCAGCGGATTTTCGCTTCGCGCATACCATCGGCGCATCGCAAAGACGGATGCGCTAATAGGTCCGATGCGTATACAGTTGTGGATTTGTGTTTGGCTGCGAGTGCCTCAATCGTCGGAACATTGACTGCCAGGATCTAATTGGAAAACATGCGCAAGAAACACGCAGCTCTCTCGCCTTGTTATGAGAAACGTACAGACAGCTCGTCGCGAATATTCGTTTGTGCGAATTGAATGACATAATGATCTTACTATATATACACATACATAGGTGGCCTCGGGTCATATATTTGATAATGTATTATTCAACCTTTTAAAATTTTTCCTTGATCAATATAAGGTGAGAATCTTTAATTTTCAATCATCACTTATGTATATACAATATTCGATAAATTCCAAATTTAAAGATAATTTATTATGTATTTGATGTTCTGAATAATGTTATTTATCTGATAAAATATATTAAAGTTTATATTGTAACATTTAAATGAATAATAATATGCATATGAATGTATAAATTCATAACTAAATGTGCACAAAATGTAGTAAATAATTATATAACTATATATTCAAATTGCCGGTAGTTATTATACAATATTCACGGGACGATTGCCTGCATACAATAATGTTTTCGGATGACGAGATCAACAAGATAAACGCATACAAACGTAAACATTAACTTAAAACGATTGCAACCATCAGAGGCAAATTTATCGTGACTGTTACAAACATGGAATTAAGTAATGACCACATCTCTCATTAAGCCTTATTATACGCAATCTGCATCAATCTTCCGAACGAGTAGAAATAAATTCTCATTTACATATTGACCCAAGCTAAAGACAATAGGGGAACAAGCGGCTAAGTGAGCTTTTTAGGATTTCCTTCACTTAGCTACTTAACATCTCATTTGCGAAGAAATTGAAACGTTCACTCGATGCGATCTGTTCAGCAAGCAAAACTCAAGATATGCTGTGATTTGTAAATCGAAATGTTATTTATGGACTTTATTAAGAATAGTATTAGGTAATCACTAGATTTATTTATACCTTTAATTTTTACACTTATTTCGGAATATGTTAATTTGCTATCAGATGTTTTTACTAAAATTAATTTATTGGTGCATTTTAAATATAATTTATATAGTTATGTAATTATAGTGTTAGAAGGCAATGCATAAACCCTACTCGCACATGATTAAATCTGCGTGCAATTAATCTCAAATATTTAATGTTTGGTCGTATTGCATATAGTAACATTGAAAATTACAATCTACATACATACCCCAACAAACCATAACTATCAAATCTAGAGTTAATTAAGTGTGTCTGCTAAATTGGGTCTCAATTTATGATCCTAATATTATTAGCCTAATATCAAACGTAACTTTGAAAGTTTAAATAATCAGAAGTAATAAAACTCATTGCTGAAATCGAAAAATGCTAGTATAACATTCAACTATAAACAAGTCTCAAATCTATTACAAAGATTCGGATATGTCACGAAAACTTTTCGCGAGCTTTGTAATTCTGCTCTTTCATGATATCGACTAATCTGGAAGCCTCCACGATGATTTGACTTCGGAATCTATTGGCTTCTGCCAGCACTATTAAATTAACCCTGCGATGCATAACATGAAACGCATCACATGTGGAATAGTTTGAAAAGTAAAAGGAAAAACTCGTCGCGATACCCGAGATCACCAGCAGAGAGAATGGCGGAGACTTTATTTACTGTACACACATAAATCCACAAGACGTGTCGCTTCCTGATATTGAGTAGTTATTTCAGGAATTACGAAGCGACTGGGTCAGCGATGTGGAACAAGCGTGAAACAATGATATGCTGAGTGGAGAAGCTGTTTGCTGATTTACTTGCTGCTTTTCTTGCTCTCGGTCAAGTCCGCGACGTCGTCGTTAGTACAAATTCACTTTTTCGCCAAGTGCAATGTAGTTCATGCTTTGCTCTTTGAACTTGCTGCAGTCTTGGTGTATATAAGACAAGAATAAAATTAATTTTGATACCTGTTAATTAGCAAGATACGTCTCGTGGAGTTATAATTGCCTCGTTCCGTCTAAGGAATTGTTGGAGGTTAGAGAAAGTATCTCGACGCGTAAGTAGTATTAGGTGGAATTGGTCAGACGACGGCTCTTCAAGCTGATTAAACGAAACCGCACTGAAATTCCGAACGATGGCTTTATTATTAAAACAAAAAGTAATATAACCACATTGCACCGTCGACTAAATCCGTTTGTTCACTTGGTTCTCAAATTTTTGAGTTTTGTATAGTTCTCGTAATTATACATAACGATGAGGTAACACTAAAGGTTAATATTTTGGCAAGTAATATTTAATGATTCACGCTGTAAAAATAGAAAATATGTATAAAACAACAATATTCGATCGATAAAAAAAAAATTATGAGTGTGAAGTTCGCATCGCAACGAAAATTGCTAATTTCATCAAATCCTGCCAAACCTATTTTTGAAAATGAAATTTCCAACAATAAATGTACAACGCAAATAGTATTCTGGCGCTCTTCGATAAACTTACGATTTTTATTAAATTTTCATGAAACACACTTCAAAATATTTTAAAATAAATTATTACTGGGATAACAGGAGTTTCTCTTATATCGATTTGTTTCATCTGAAATTGTATGAAAATCAAAAATTGAAGAATATTGACTGTCCCAAGGCAGGATGTTTTTCTTAAAGGAAAGAAAAACACAAGTTTTTATCTTACCTTCAACATTCAATTTTAAAACAAATTGCTTTCTTGCATTTTTGGGCATCTAAAAAAATGTAGAAATAAGATTATTTCTGCACTATATTTTTTTTAGAATTACTTTTTCAATTTTATGATTCATAAGTCCCAAAACTATTTAATTATATTAAGTATTCTTTTAAATATTTATGAAAAAAATTAATTTTTATGAAATGCAATTATTAAATATTATTTATTAAAATATAACAATCATTCATTCTGAATGAATAACCACCTTGATTTCCTACGAGATAAACGACTAAGAAGTTTAAGTTCGTGAGCTAATAAAGTCGTTATCATTTGTTGCCTACATGAATTCTAGTGAGAATAAAATCGAAGTACATGTTTCCCCTTGGGTCCTTTCATTAAGCATTTTCTTTTCTTTTTTACGCTCATCGATTGGTAGCCACGTACTTTATTGTAAAAAAAAGCATCGAGGTAATGGACTTTTTGGATTGAAGCTATCGGCGACAGTCAGGAGCCACCAGAACCCCCACTTGGGAAACGCATGCGTCATTCGCAATTTCCGGATAAAACCTGTAGTTATTTCCTCATCCATGTTATCGAGTATGGGTAATCCTTCCACTTCTCCAAAGTATAAATTCGCTCGGATCGACTTGGTTAGGGTCGAGATGCAAATCTCTTTTTCCCACAAATCAGAGCAAATCAAGGGAGCTCTGGGCTTCCATACTTTATAGTTTAGTTGTTCTACACTTTTTAATTTAAATGATTGGACTTAATTCCTCACTTATATTTTACTGCAATTTCTTTTAACATAATATCGACGTTAAATTTTAAGTAATTCATAAATGTAAGTAAAACGAGATTGCTATTTTTTTTATATAAGAACCCTTTTAAAAGGGTAAAAAATTAAAGCATTAATTTCTTGACTTGCAAGCTTCTCAACTTCCTGAATGGTACACGTGAATCTGTGTAAAAAATTTCACAAACGTATCATCTTGACGTTATCTCTATTTACAAAACTTCAAGCACCTGAAACTGAACTATATGTGCAGGTGTAATGAAAATTGCCCTTTCTAGGAGGACAAACAAGATGCTTTCATTGAGATGGTATATAGGTATGTAACGAGTCTGCCAGTTATAGCACTGCATTCAATTTTTCCATGAGTTTTATGCGAAAGCGCAGCAGGAACGGCGACTTTACGTAGGTAATTAACGGCGACACATAAATTTAAGACTGTGCTTTTACCGTAGCTGACGTCGGCGGGACTGAAGAATATAAGAAGTAAAAGGGAATGTGGCCTTGTGTTTTGTAGGAAAAGTTTTGAACTCTTTTTCAACATTTCGCAACAGATACTTGCCGCTTGAACAAATTGTTTTGAATTTTTTCATATTCACTACGTTGATTCATTGCCAACGAGAACTGAATTGCTTTACACAAATATATCTTGAATTAAATTCAATATTTTTTAAATATAAAGCTTTGTAGTACAAAGAAAATGTTTATCATTTTCCAGCAAATTTCACTTTACAACCGATATTTCTCGGTCCTTGTATACTTACTTTTTTTACATCACTACAGTATTTCGTACGGAGAAAACAAATCTGACAGTTTACAAAAATTTGCAAATCATACTAAAAGTTATACTACTTAGCTTCCTAGGGCATTCTCTCTTGACCTACATTATTCTCTCGACAAATTTGGTGTAGAATACGATGAACAACGCTGATGGTACTTTTAAAGACACAATCGTAGGAAAATCCGTTCATTTTCCCCAAAATTTTATTAAGGCAGTTACTTTGTTTTCTTCCATAAGCTTTAAAGTAGGATTGCTATAAAAATTGGGGCGCCACGAATTACATAAGAATTAAATAGTTATGAGGGATTGACCGTTTCCTCTATTGATCTTTATTCGCATTTGTGCTCTCATCTAAGGCCATAAGGAGGATACCTTGGCTTTGCAAGATATTCTCATTCGCGCATTTGGAGTTCCTATTTGGAGACGATCCTTAGCTTTTTTCCCTTAGTCTCCTCCATCACTCTATAATGAACACTTACTAGTTCCATCGGTGCGACCTTGTTCTTATAGTTTTAAGACATGACTAAATCATGTGCAAGTGAATCGCGTAATGAAATTTTTCAATTTAGTTCTTTGCTTTACAGTGTCAATTTGGTTATTTGAAATGAAAGAGGTGCACTTTTTGATGCAGCATAAAATAAGAAAAATCATTCTTTAAAATAACTATAATCCAATGTAAGGCTGAAAATAGAAATAAAAATAAAAGGCTAGAAAATTGAAATAAAAGACAGCGACGTACCTTAAACTAATTTTCCAGGCTAAAAGATGCTTTACACCATACGATTATGAATTTTAAGGGCTCAAACAAAAGGTCTTTTAATTATTATCTATAAATTAACTTCAAGTAAAAGATACCAAACGCATCCTGAACCACCACAACAATTAAAATTTTGTTCTAGCAGTTCATTCAATTGCGAGACGGCGAGCTCCTAATCTCATGCGCGCATCGAGCTAAGAAGTTCACGTGTACCCTACAAAACTGACGAACTCTCCGGACGATAGAGAAAAAAAAGCGAACAAAAGATGCGTACACTCGATAGCCACCCCTATAGTCGTCCGCACCCTCCACAACTCCACTCGCAGCTCGTTCGCGGAAAGTCAATCGATCAGCGCTGAAACGGGCTAAGCGCTACAACAAATTAATTCGAGGCAATGAAAGGCGAGAAGCCGAGAGAAAGAATCGATCGATCGCGTGTATCCCGCGGAGTCACTTGCCCACCCTCTGATGGGCATCAAGAGGAAGATTCAATTATGTAGCAAGCCCGCGATGTCCGTGACGAGTACGAGATACAGTGCTGTCCGCGATAAGGGCTGATGCTATGTAGCTTTGATAATCGCATGCTAATTGAGACGGACACCGAGATTTTCGCTGGCTAGAACATAATTCACTCCAAGGGTTGAAGGTTAAACGTTCTGTGATGCTTCCTTGGAAAATGATGGATTAGTCGCTTGCGGACGAGGGAAGTAACCGGTGGACTTGACGTTAACGCCTGTCTGGCATCTTTATACGTTATATTCGAATAGAATCTTAATTACGCGACTTGGCTTCGCGGAAGTAGAATCGTGCCTGACATTTTTCACGTTCACGAAAGGGAAGAATTGAATTTGCAGAGACTGTTCTTTTATAACTGTCGCTGCTGACCAAAAAAATAAAAAAAAAATAGATATATAAAACGCAACTGCGCGCGAAGTATTTTTACCGTCGACTTGCTGTCGTACGGGGTCACAACGAAATGAGTTTACGAACGTACGTACAAGCATGCACAGGGGAGTCGCTCTATTGCATTATAAAAGCTTTTTCTTGTTTGTTAATAACATAAATACTACAAATAATAGTACAATCACTGGTAGAAACGTTAAGAATTAAGTATCTAATAATTGCTTTCTTTTGAAGTTCTTTAAGAAAAAATAAATTTTTTTACATATACCTATGAGCATATTAATTATTGATAAACAGAAATTTAATGAAAGTTATACAAAAGTACGATTCAGAGCTTAATTTCGGTCAAAAACTTGCCAACATGTTAAACAACCGAAATCGTTAATCTTCTACAGAGGCTCTTTCCGAAAAATCGTCCGATGAGACGCTAGAGGATTATCTGTCCATAAATCAAACTTACTTTCACCACTTAGCAGTACAACTTTCGAAATTTTTTCCGTACATCATTTGTAATAAACGTCGTAAGCTGAAGTGGTGCGATCAGTTCACATCAGAATTATCGGAATTTGGATAAATAGCTAAGTAGAAATATTTTTGAGTGTATTTTTTTTTGTTTTTGATACATAGCTAAATAGAAATATTTTTGAGTGTAATTTAAAATAAATTTGTTGAAGACGAGATTTTGAAAAATAACTTGAGGCAACCACAGAGAAGGAGAAACAAATTTAAATGCGACATGCGGTAGGAATATATAACACAATTTTTTAAATGATTCATTTGCAGTTTAGTAGAATGCAGAAAGTGAAACTTTTGGAAAATATGGGGGAACTTGACTAATTGGCATCTCTCTCGCTTCAAAGATCAAACGAGTTATAATTTATGTTATGTTTATACCTAATACGTAGTATAACCATAGTTCCATAAATGAAGAGTCAGAGAATTTAACTCCAATGGTGATGTTTCTTCATGCATATAAAATTCAAATTCCCATCATCTTCTCGGTAAAAAAGTCATAACATTTCTTTGTCGTCATTTCTATGAATACGAGAATACGTGTTTTCGCGATCACTATTGCATCGCTCAAGGCAGCAATCCTCTTATCGATCCGATTTTATACCTAAAGACTTTTTCTTCTTAAGGCTGTCATTTAGTTTCCATCACATAAAAGCTCGATGCGCAATTTCTCCTTCAATATATATACACTGGAAACACGTGCTTTTCAATGTGACGGCGTGTCTGCATTTAAAAGTACGTACAATACATTGAGCCGACGAATGCATAGCGCTGCAACGGCTTACATCGAATATAGTTGTCTGGCAATTTTCAAGTCACACCTATCCGCGAGTGTGCTTTGCGCAAAAAGCATCCTCCAAGTCGCAGTTAAAGTAAAATGTGTGTAGGGCGCATCCAAGTTAAATTAAAAAACTTTTCCTTTGAACTGCTCGTTTTCTTATTGCATCTATGTTATATTATTCGGAAATCCGCATGGAAAAGAGATGTACGCGACTGAAATTACCAAAAGCTCAAAAATAAGAAACATTTCGCGCGCTAGGCCGCAAATTCTGCTCGGACACGTTCCGCAACTTTTCGAAACTTTATTCCAACACTGTGTACCGTATAAATTTCTCCGCAATATATTGAGTCGACAAACTCGATGCAGAGAGTACATTTTGCACTCGCGCAATTTTGAAAGTCCATTTTTGATATGCGCAACTTATATAACTTGATGAATTTTCTTGCGTCGTCGAGCCAACACTTGGCGACACTACTGTCTTCGTTGATAACGAGTTTCCAAGTAGCGAAGCGTAATTATAATACATTAAATTCTATATATTGTATGAAGTTGACGAGAACTAACTTTTCACGAGTCCGAGATATTCGATAATTAATTTGCACGAGTTGATTCACAACTGAATCATGTTCTTAAATATTAAAATTTTCCTTTTATTAACGCTTTAATTCATTGTAGAGTCTTTTTCTAATCCCTCGTATAATAATGTAAATTTTTTAATGAAGTAAATTATCGAGCACAGAGTAAACATTATTAATAAATCATTTATTAATTTCATCAGAAAATTTAGTATTACATCGCAAATTTTATGATGTTTCAAAAAACCAATAACATATATTTTAACTAAATTAGTTGCAATGTTAAATTATAAATGAATAACGAAAGGTATATTGCTAAAAGTATAATACTTAAATGATATACAAATAATCATTATTTGATTGTTATGGTATATTCATTTATTGGTGCCCATTGAGAAAAATGGTTATCGAGAAACTTGGATGAAAATTGTCTTCTCCTTGTATCCTTATTATCTATCTATACATAAAAGAGAGTGTAATGGCTGAAATCTTATTGTTACGTCCATATAAATTTATGATTTGCAGAATACGCTCGCAATTTGATGCAAACGTGGGCTTGGCAACATTTAGTTTCTTAGAAAAAAAGAAATACTATAGTTACTAAGTATGCAATGACGTAGGCAGAAATGTCAGCTGACCATGATTCATTAATTATCATCAGCGTTGTAGCACAGAAAATACCTCAGTATGTTGTATGAATAAATATCTGTCATCTATATTTACGGCGGATAAAATTAGACATACTGATGGAAGTATAAAGTAAAAACCATACCCTACAATAGGATGTGAGTCGGTGCAGAAGCAAGCGTCGTGTATGAAAAACTTCATTATTCTGCCCACTGAACAGATCACGAGCCCCATCACAGCATCCCCTTCGTTTTTCAATTATATTTATGGGCATTCGATTTTATTAGCAAAGAATTACGTCATGCAGGTAAATAACTTTGCGATTCGCTGTGCAGAAAATAACATGTACGTCTAAAGATATGATCAGTAATAATAACTTTTTGAAGAGCTATATTTTCGCACGTCAATTCCGTCAACAGGTGTTTCTCCTCGTGCATATTTGCAGAGCATATACTCGTCAATGGATATCACCAAATTTATGTTTACTATACACGGTCTAGTTTTTCAACCAAATCTATTTTTCACGCTGGGTAATAAATGTCCATACTTATACACGAGGACGTAAAAGATAGGATTCACACTGCCATGCGCTCTGTCTGGGTAATAAAATAGCCGCGAAATTGTGCAGATTACATATGTGCAGAGCTCAGTCATTCATCAACGATAGCCGCGCTATATTCAAAACGAGCCAAATCCGCCGGTCAAAATTCAACTGAAGACTGAATGCCTATTGACTCGTGTATGTGCATAACGTAGCGGAAAACTTACAGATGGCCACCGATCATCATTACATGGAAATTTATCCCTTTGATTCCGCTTCATACATACATGTGTATACCATTATAGGAGGAGTCTATCTTTATTTTAGTTATACATGAACACGTAGACGCGAAGGAAATAATAGACCTCGTGGCATCATTATACCAAAATGCATCTGTGCGCCTATGTTGAAGTAGTTATGTCAGACTACAAAGCGCAACCGAAATTTGATAGTTACGCGGTATAATTCAGATCATTACTGAATTGATAATAGTATCTCATCGCGTTCTTGATCTGAAAAATATTTGCTGCTGCATGTGTACCAGCTGTATCAAAAAATTTGCATAACAGCTCTCCCAAATTTTAAAATACCATACTTAAACCAACTATAGATGACAAGATAGTTTCCTACAAATTTCGTGTAACATTAGCGTGATTTCGGATCAGCGCCTATGCGGATCAATAACTTTCCAAAGAATTTTTCAATATATAAGTGTTGAATCCATGCTGTGCAAATATATATATATATAAAAGAAGGTAATACAAGAAACATTTTTTGGAGAAAATAAAAGGAATTCTTGAATGATAATTCATTTTCTCATTTTAAGTCAAATCTATACATTGACTAGAGTATATTCCTATATTTGCACAGCATGGATTCAACACCTTTTTATATATATATGCAAGATTCATTTAAGAGTTCATTTTCTACTAAATTGAATTTTTTGATTGAGTAGACTAGAGCTTAATGCCTATGCGGTACGAATAATATTTACTGACAAATATAATACTGAAAAATAAATTTTAAAAACACTAGTATACTAATGTTTCTGTATATTAAAATAGTTAAATATATTATTAGTACTTATACGGTTAAACTTTCCATAGTTTTGCTTGCTTATTTTATACAACGTAAACAAAATTGTACAAAGTTTCAGTTGTAGTAAATTACTATACAACTTATATGCTGAGTTTTCGTTCTTATTAAATGAACAGTGATTCAAGTCTTGCTGTCGATTATAATGCGGTCTCTTGCAAATTGTAACCGCTAATTTTTTTAAATTATGAACCTTTTATGGTAGAATAATACAAACCAAGTGTAGGATAAAAATGAGCAGAGGAAAAACTTAATTAAAAAGAGTAGCACATTACTCACTCGCCAGTAAGAAAAGTATATTATATATGTGTAGTATATCGCTGACTGTAACGAGTTATTTTCATAAAATAAAATAGAATTAATGTGAACTTGCGCGATTCTGTAAAAGCACTATTATCATTTATTGTTGTGATTGTTCCTATATATATATATATACACAACAAATGCGATTTCGGCAAGTGCAAAACAAGCGAAGATAAATGAACGAAGTGACTTTCGTACATTGTGAGTGAAGGAAACAGCGAAAAAAAGCCTTCGCTAAAGTGAAAATCAATGTAGGCCTTCACACGCATATCGGTTGGAAGTATAACTTCATTAACCAGTTCGTTGATACAATATGTATAAAAAAAGAAGTAAAATAAGCTGACCTTCATTAAGCATTTGACTAGACGACGTTCGTAAAAAAGGAAGCGAAGAAAGAGAAAAAGCGATGTGAAGTTCCGTATTATAAAAAAATTAGAAGACTGTCGCTGAAATCGTAGAAATCGTACAGCCAAAAATTGTTGAAACGCTTCTCGATAGACTCATCGGAGTAACTCAATTGATTGACCTTATAGTTTTATCTTTTGCGATCGTGTCGTTCTGCGGCTCTTTTAGAGGGATTATAAATATTCTCTGCAACTTGTCCTCACTTCGCGCTCTAGAAATCCAGGATAAAAATTCTCGGGGAACCGTTTCCTTCTCTTTTTTTTACACGATAGAGAAAATAAAATGTGTGCACGCCATCGTCTTTTTCGTTTTGTACATTATTCCTGGACGAGAGAGACACCTTCTTTCTTCTTTGTTATTTTACATCCAGCAATATAAAGGTATAATTTATGGTAATATCCGGGAGCTTAAATTATAATTTTTTGACGCTTTCTTATAGGCGAAATTTCTTTCTTGCCTGTAAAAGAAAGCGCGCAGAACCGCAAAATTCTAACGTAGTATAGTATTATATGTATTGCTGTTATAATGCTCACAGCCTCACACACATATCGCATATATAAATGTGGGAAATAAACTAGTATCAGAAAAGTGCTCGCTTCATAAAGCCGCTAGTCCATATTCAATAGAAAAATGTTAATTGAACTTGATGAGACAAATAATGATACACTGGTGGATTTGCTAAGCTTAAAATACAAAAATTTACATTGTTTGCAGTAGTGGACAATACCAGCATTGAAAATTCAAACAATACAAATACTCAGAAAACTGGTATTAAACTTTCTGTCACCGTAAAAAGTTCTCTGATCCCTCGGGTATACAAATATAAAAATGCATTACTGTAAAACAGAAAAATGCAATATTTTCCATTCGACTTTTCAATATTTGATTGATGCACTAATATCCGCCAATATAACTGTATAGTAAATCTTTTTGAATTTCCGAAAAGGAAGCATACTTTTCAGTTCTTTTTTATTTGAGTTCAAAGGTTCCTAAAATGTAAAAAAAATGCTTCTGCACAAAGCTTGTATAAGAATTGAAGGTTTAAACCGGATTTAGTAATAATCTAAAATGGTGATCAAGATAAAGGAGTCTCATGAATGATAGAAAAATATGAATTGATATATTTAACATTTCCATGAAAATTTTTATTATAGTTATACTTTGATGAAATTCATTTCCACAACGTATAGGACAGAACCTAGAAGCATAATATAGATCGTTGTCACGGACGATAATCTCAGGTATATTGTTGCTGACATACGGCTTATCCTCCAAAACGTCGAAGATTCTTCCAAAGATTTCTCGAGCTTCTGATGATGTGCCCGAGACAATAGTACAATCTAGATTAAGACATAGGTATAATTTACTTTTGACTAATCATTATACTTTGCTTTTTGATCCAAAGCAAAACTGAATCTAATCCTATCTCTCCCTTCAATCACTTTGAAACAGCTTTATAACGTCCAAACTAATCCTATACTATATCCTAAGTCCAGATTGCTACTTTTCCAATCTATGGCAAACAGAGCACGTCGATCGCGATCAAACGTCTATACAAGCAAATATTTATACAATTCATATTCATGCAACACACAAGCGTATAAGACTTAAGGAGAAAATTTAATAAACCTCTACGTTTATACGCAGTATAGATTATAAAATCTTCCATTTCTACTAAGGCTAGAAGCAAATGCAAATGCTACCAGTCTCAGCGAGAACGTAAATGTACCTTGAATAAATAGGGAGTTCTCCGAACTAACATTATAATAAGCTATGTAAGCTTCGGACTGTCCTTACTCTGCACGTGGCTTCGAGAGCTACACGGTGAACTAATACGGATTACGCATACGTAAAGTAGTTCAAATCGTGATCTGATACACTCGGATATTGAATTGTATTTCGATGAATATCTCGATTAAAATATTTAGAGTAAAATAATTGTATACGCCGCAAAAATTTAAATAAAAATATAAGGATGTAACTTACAGTGTTAGACATGAGTAAACGACTGAAAAAATAAAATTTCTTGAATATTAAGCTGTGAAAATTTTTCGATCGAAGAATACTTTCCAGCACTTTGAGTTTAAAATAAAAAAAAATGTCGTTTTACGACGACTGCAACAGAAAAATTTAATTAAGAAAACTATTTTTTTTTAGTTGTCAACGCAACTTGGCCCTTTCAGCATTCTCTCAACCAAATCATTAATATTCCTTGGACGAGGCGAAGTACACGATACAGAGATTATACCAAAGTATATAAATCTGTTGCAGTCCCCGCACGGAAGAAACTTCAATTTCGAAGGCTCCGCACCCCAGCTGTATAGCGTGAGCGGCTCGATCCATCTCACTGCACTCGAAATCTCGGTAAATATGTGTCGCTCCCTTTCCAAACAGTCTAGAAAAGACCAACTCTCTTTATTATATCCCCTAGCAAAAAAAGTCGTGCTTTATCTGAAAAATCGTTTCCACAGTGTTATCGAGAAGAATCGAGAGTTATTTTTCAAACGCGCAGCTGAGCAGCTCTTGTTTGCGAAATGGAAAAATACCCACGTCTTTGCTAAGACGCTCAAAAACTTAAATTTTAAAATAATCCAAGCTCCATATATACAGATGCTGAAAAAGTGGATCACTTAATTCGGTGAGATAAAATTGCAGGCGTCTTCTTTTCAACGTATTTTGCAGATGATAGCGTAAAAGACGCATCAGTCGTGCCTGAGGGATCAAAGAATTTAATTGAACGCAGAAGTGACTCTCTTCATACTAGCTCTCGAGCTGTCGACGTTTGCCGGGGAAAAAATGGTGGGATATCAAAAGATCGGAATAGAAAAGACCGGGTGTGTTCAGACTGCTTTTACGGCCTTACGAAATATATGGGGAAGAATTGCGCACGGTGGCTAACGTAGAAATCTTATCAGAGATCAAAATAAAGAAGAAGAATATAGTCGAATATAGAAGAATATGAGTCGAGCGTTGTTCTCCTCCGGTGCCGCATTAACATCCAGCGGCACTGGCAATTGTTTGTAAAAGACTTGGACTAGAATTAAATTACATTGCTGACCAAGCATATTATTGGCAGCAAATGAATAATCAAAAGTAGAATTAGCCCTAAAGAGGAACCGGAACGGTTTGAAACGTTGGCGATCTAAGAAATAAATTTTGAAATTGGCTCGAAGAGATGCATATATTCATTCACCTACACAAACTTTGGGAAGTCGAGCGATAAAGCCATAATATAGAAAGAAGAATATAATTGAGATTCAATTTACGGGCGGAAAAAAACTCGTAAACTTAATCTTTGCGTAACATTGGTCTTGACTCGCAGCAATCTTCACGTTTATAGATCCTCATTCCATCAAGAATTTTGCGTCTACTTTGAAATTTGGATTACTATCACATATAAACGAAAAAAATAAATGAAAAAATACCCCTTAAAAAGTATACTTATACCGAACAACGGTTTTTGGAAAATCGAATAATGAGCCTTTAACATTAACGTATAAAACGTAACTTTTTTAAACGCTGATTTTGATTGTCCACACTTAAGCGTTTGAATTTTCACATATATAGTATATAATTTAAAATACGTCTAATATATATGGTGGTTATGGTATACCGTTTTACAAATTCTGCCCTAAATAAGGCACCCGTTTACATACTTAAAGCTTAAACGTAAGTAAAGTTTTTATTTTTCATAAAAAAAAAAATTAAGAGCTGTAACGCAGCAACATTATAAGTTTAATCATTCTATTCAAGGTAAAATATTAATCAAACTTCAATTTAAATAGAGTATAACACAACGGTATATACGCGGCTTTCTGCATCCGATACAAAAAAAGCCTTTAAACGAAACTCATATTCTCTGCGTTTTTAAGGGAGCATTATTCTCGTTCAAATCGCCCCCTTATAATAATATTTTGATATCCCCCGCGTGAATGGAAAATGAAAATGTTCATCTATCCTTGTGGATTTAAAAACAAGCTTTGAGTCTGGCGATAGTAATCTTGATACCGCCGTACGTAGCGTGACAAAATGAGTCAGCTTAAATTTGAATTAAAGAGCAAAGCGAGGAGGCAAGATCCTTTGTTGCAAAAGTAACAGGGCTGTATTATACATCACTATCGATGTCAACCAATGCACGCGACGTGGGCTGAACTGTTTCGCCACACGCATGCAGCTCTGGTTCACTGCAGGGTATCAGCGGTCAACAGCACGTAATAACTTTTAAGTAAGTAAGGTAATTTGATGCAGAATTAACTTTTAACGCGTTGACATTTGTTCCTGCTGATGAATGAGCTTTATTAGACGAACGCTCAATTGTTCTAACAGAATTATGCAGCTTATTTTTTTTATGTACTATAATTCGAAGTTTAAAAATTTTTTTGAACATCGGATTTTAAATGTTTTTCATTAAAAAAAAAAACATTCAAGCAAACTTTGCAGGGATCGAGTATAATAACTGGTATTAATTACGCAATTTTTGTTGCCACGAGCGTGTTAATTACAAAAAGATGTTTTGGTCGTACAAAAGATCAATATAGTTAAATAGAATGTACATATTCTTATAAATTACAGAAGTAACTGATTTAATTAAACCTTTATCTATAATTCACAAACCTAATTATTAACCCTCGATAATTTAATAATAAAATGACTGATAGTAATGATGATGATGATGATAATAATAATAATAATAATAATAATTTATAAAATTATATTTTCGTAAATTATTTACAAAAGCAAATGTACGTTCTATAATATAACATGTATATCATACATATAGTTTTAGCAGTTCCAAGAATGTGTTTGAAATTTTTCTATATATTACTAATTTCATTAGTTCATTAGTTCTTGACCTTAACGAATATTTTAATCTTGATCTTAACGCATATTGAAGTGCAGATATATGCTTTTTTCGTATTCCCTAGGGAAATTACTGAGCTCATTTCCAGTCACTGTTATACTTTTTTCTTGACTCTAAATCATCTGAAACTCCTCTAGAATTCTTCACCATTAAACATAATGTCTCATGCTCATCCCTAGATCTTATTAAAATTGCTTATTCAAAAATAAAAAAAAAAGTATTCAATTCGAATGTAAAGTGATCCTCTTCTTTTACTCTGAATAAATTAAAATCGTTTATGTAAATGAATGAACGAATTTTAAAAAATCTTGTAGATTTCAAAAATATGGAAAATCTTGAGAAATAAAGCTAGTAATATTCAAAAACGAAGAGTTTTTGTTGTTGATAATGATGCTATCGCTCGATGATAATGATGTTTAAGAAATGAAGACTATGCATCTCGAGCTAACTTTATTAAGCTAAAAGAAGAATTTTTGTGAAATTAAAACAAACATTGTAGCAATAACAATTAAATGCATATAAGCATCTGTAGTGTAGCAAACATAATTATAAATTTCCGCAGGAAAGACGTTTATAAGATGTTTACAATCGTTTCAGGTTGTATCTCTGCGCGCTTGCATATTAGATTCTAGTATATATAGTTAACCAGCTACGCGTTTCCTAATTTAATCAATGCAACCAAAACTAAATCTCTGGCCTCCCATATAACAGCTAATCTGTTCCACCTCAATCTCAATATATTCTGTCATAATCTAGCACCAGGCAAATTTTCCAAATGAAGCACCAACCCTCATCGTATACAGTCGCAGTGTTATTATAATGCCCAGAGCCCGCAGACACTCGTGGACACGCAACCTATATATCGTGGTCGAGCTTGGCCATGTTTATCGACACCCACCCTTTCTCGCACACGCAGGAACGACTCTTTCGTTTTGCTCGGTTTCCATCCGCTTACGAAAAGCCTGCAGACTGCCTATCGATTTTTGTTCCAAGGGTTTGCTGATGCAGCTAACAGTCCGAGGCGTGATGCTCTCGAGAGTAGAAGAGGAGTGAGAACAATACTCTTTTTCTGTTATGGACGGTTAGTTGGGAAAAGTTTTGCAGTTGATCGAGTGCCATTGGGTGCGAATCCCATGAGATATACGTAGCAGTATTGCGAGATTTGTAAGGCGTGAAATGATCTGGGAAAAAGAAGTATAGAGAGACAGAGAGCTTATTGGGCCGTGATCGACTTTTGGATTCGTGATAGATTTACGAATTATGTAGGTCATCTCGATAAATGTTCTTATTTTCGAGTGAAGAATTGCGCGGGATTTGCAAAAATTTTGCCTTCTCTGTTTTCCAAAGGAATAATTCAAAGTTTAAGTGAATCCGGCGCGTTACAAGATAAATTGCTATCGGAAACGCTGAATCGAAACCCTTTAGCCAGTGAGTGGTCACAAATTTTGTTGTAAAAATAATTCACAAGTTTTTCTTAAAAAGTGGTAAGTTACCGTTTACTTAATGTATCATTAGCAAATATGATAATCATTAGTTTTTATCAATTGTAAATACTCGTATAACAATACAGATTTCGGGCAAAGTGGTATTAATACCGATCAGGTTTCTGTTAAATATTTTTTTCGTCGATAAGTCAATACATTAATTGGAATCAGCGATTCAAATACTATAAGTATGTAATATTTTTATGTTCAAATGAAATATTTTAGCAAAATAATAGAGATAAATGCTACAAAATATACGTATACCCTCCATGAAGTTCCATGTTAAAAAATCAGTTTTCGGACATTTTTTATCTTTATTTCGATCGGTGACTCTAATTGAAAATTTATACTAATTCCACAGAGTATTTTTCATTTTCAGTTTTTAAGTTTTTTGAAAAATCTACTTCAAAGTCAAAAGATGGAACTGCCCTCAAAAGAAATCGGAGTATTTTCGATTCAGCCTGCTCACTCAATTATCATAACAGTGAATCAGCCTCATAATCAATCTTTATACACATTTTCTCGCCAAGTATATACTGCAGAGGCGACAGTGCACAACACACACCCTGGAAGCTCGTCTCTTTAACGACACCATCAAATAGATGTACACAGCTTACACTGCTTTGCCTTCAAAAATATCCTCTTTACGCGTGAGAAGCCCATTAACACAGCTCCATCATCAGCAGCGTTATAGTTCATCTCACTTATAAACGATATTATACAATGCATAACTACGCATAAGCTCATACGTATAATAAAAAAACAATTCTTTTCACGGTAGATCTTTAAAGTTTCATTGACCAAGTTGGGTTAAAGTTTGGAAAATTTCAAGTTTGTCAAAAGTTAGTCAAAGTTAAATTTTTTTTACGCGGCGAATCATGTACTTATACGTCACCCGGGTTATATTAAATGACCCGCAAAATCTCTCCGTCTCCCTTCTATCTCCCTCCTGTCTCTCTCTCACACACGTACATACACACACTCTGTGTGCGCATTACTTACTCCATGACCGATCAAAAATCTACCCGAGGTAACAACAACGGCCGTATGCAAATGCTGTCGTGCAGTTTATGCTCTGCGAAATATACGGAGCGTATACATTTCGGGGCTACCGTGTATACACAAGGAGGCTGCACCCGCAGCCTAGTTTCCAACATGTTCCACGTAGTCATAGAGATGCAAAAGTTCGCAACCTTGGCTTTTTTGAAAATTTATATAGCTGGCAGAGACGTGCTTCTCTTTTGTGCGTGCACGCGTATACGAAAATTAAATTTTCAAACATGCGTGCGGAGAGTTTTTTTGACTTTTGATAAATATATGCTCAGAAGATTAGAAGAAGTGATAAACGATCCACATAATTCATTTGTCGTACAACATCAAGGTTAGAGGAGTATATAAATTACACGAATACATTAATGAATAACAATGCAACTAGGCTGTTTACGTTCGCTGAGGCTAATACGATATCGCATCTGTTGTTCGAATTGATCGGTCAGCCTGTTCTTAAGATATCGCGTTGGGCCATGCGTTTAATCATTAAAACGAGTTAAGCTATGTTTTCGTAGTGAATAAAAACAAAGTCAACTAAATCACAATCATAACAAGACGAAATCATAATCATAAAAAGACGCGCTCTATAGAAAATTATTTTTTCACATGTATGCTGAGTTACGTTTCCAAAATCAATCTTTTCGGTGCTATCATACGTACATAAAATGTATTTATAGCATACGGATCTGAGTCAGCTGAAATGCTCGTTTTCATATCAACTAATAGACACGTGTAGATTTCAGTTTTAAAACGACAGCACGAATATTTCCAATGTTTCATTCTTGCAAAATAATGAAAAAAGTGCACTTGCTCACATAAAGTATTGCTCAGCTATATGACTATTTCTTTTGGAATATGAACGATATATAGCTATCGTGTGGCATACGAAAAAATCCATCGTGCAATTTTAAAATTAAATTTACATATAAGCGTACCGCTTATATTACATTTTATAATTATATAAATGTAAATAAAATTTTGATCCCTTTTCACTAAACTTCAAACGTGTTGTGGATCGGTCCAAAAATTGTGACTCACACATATATACAAATCGGAAAAACGAACATGGTTGTAGCAACGTTACTCAATTATTACATGTATAAACTCAACAAGCATACGCAGGCATTTTCCTGGCCACTTTTCCCTATCATCCTGCATAGTTTACATCAATATTCTCATCGACACTGTGGAATATTTATTGCTCGAGAGGCAAATTATTCCCGAGTACTTATTTTCACGCCTCACTGCTGAAGAAATATCATACACACTATGTTTATAGCACAGAGAAATGTTTGTAGAAAGAAAAATCTAAGTAACCGACCATTTTTTTCTTTTTTAGTTTTTCCAGTTCTTTCTAATTTTTCACCTGCACTGCCGATTTAAATTATTTTTTAACTAAAGCTCTTCATTTCTTTTCATTGTATTCATTTAACGTTTTATTTAACAAATTAAAAAAATTTAAATGATAATACCTTGAACTTCAATCTGATATATCTATTAAGTATACACTGAGATTCATGGATTTTTACACAGCTGCAGAATTGGAAAAAAACGGATGAAATTGACTCATTTCGATGTTTGGAAAATGTTTTAAATACCTGCCATCTTGAGATGAATATAAGAATTTAGGTTTCAATGATTAAATAAAAAGTAAAAGAAACAAGTTTCGTGAACGTGATCTATAATAATTTGAATTCTTAACGCATATTGCATTGTCCGTCTGAATTAAATAGCACATCTAAATGTATAAAATTAAATAAAAAGTAAAAGAAACAAGTTTCGTGAACGTGATCTATAATAATTTGAATTCTTAACGCATATTGCATTGTCCGTCTGAATTAAATAGCACATCTACATGTATAAATAAATTAAATAAATAAACAAATTAAAAATTGCTTATTAATTTCTTATTCAAGCTGAAGCTCTATCAGTGTACTCAATTTTCATAACACATTTTGCCTACTTTAATTCTTTGATGCAAATACTAAAGGAACCAAAAAAGTCAATACAGTTTTTTTCATTTTCGCGGTATCATTTTGTTCGCATTCCGTATTTTTATGCAGAGCGAGAAAAAAATTTGTCCCAGAAACGCAGCACTATTTCTTTAAGTTTTTCATTCACCGTAATGATTCAAATGTTGGAATTTTTTCATATTACACACAGGAAGAAAGCAACTATTTTCCTATCGAAAATCCTCCTGCACTATAAAAATTAAGCCTCCAATCCTAAGCCGATATCCCTTCCACATCCTAATGCTATATGCCGTAGCGTAGCCGGACTCATACTACTAGCTGTGGTGCCTTCGTGTACTTTGTCTTTATTATACACTGTTGCGTGTCTGTGCGATTGTCCGTGTCGCCGCAATGGCGCCTTCAATTTTTCATGACGCGCTTCTTTTCTTATATCTTACATCTGAGTTTTCCTTTTTTCTTATATATTTTGTACTGGTATGCCCAGCAGTGTACGAAGTCGGGAAGTTTTTCATTTTCTTCTGTTTCTTATCACGAGAGCAGATCTGGCTTTGAATATTGAAGTGGGGGAATGCTAAGGAATATGCAAAATAATACTACAGCGAGCGTGAAATAATTGTACGCACCAAGTAGCATTTCTAGACAACATTTTTTTTTAAATACTCTTATTACCAATTGATGATGTGCTTTTTAAGAAAGAGGTCAAGTTTACTGCAGACACGATGAAATCTAATTTTATATTGTGTTTTAATTCATTAATTTATTTATTGTATTCTTTTAATTTTTATATTACTATTATTTTTTTACTATCTTAAAATTTCTACAAACGATATATATCCCAATTTATACAATCCATTGGAAATAAATTGGTACACACTTTATATGTGTAATAGATTTAAAGGGTTACAGTAATAGTATATGTTGTACAACTAGGTGCGAAAAGTACCTTTTATAGCAGTATTTCAAATATAATCGGAGTCTGAAAAGCCGAATGTCCACTTGTTGCACATCTTATTTATTGTAGCAAGAGCACAGGCCTTTGTTCATTCAGGAAAAAGAAACAGGAATTAGATATATATTATGATTCTATATATTTTTGCAAATTTCAAATGTTTTTCAATATTTATTAATTTATGTATACATAAATGAACTATTTTTTTTTCTGGGATGGGAGCAAAAACTTTTCCCTCCCGATATTTATAAAATTGTACGGAAAAAGACCTAATTATAGTATTATAATTCGTGAACGAGTTATAAAAAATAATTGAAATTGTGTAAAAATTGTTTGGACTGTAAATATTTGTGTCTCATATTTGGTACATAAAATGTATGCAATGAAGTCATTATGCTCAGGGTAAGCAAGTATAGGGTTATTTTTGTATACAGTTTATCAAGTGTCAAGTAGGGGTCTATAGCGAGAGGGAGACTGTGTAAAGACTGGTATAGATTTCAAGCAGCAGAGTCAAGGGTAGAAACGGATAAAGTAAGATGAAAACTGACTTTATGCAGCCTATAGATGGGAGACTAGCTAGATAAGCGTGCTAAGTACATACAGGGATTTGATGAGTTTTCTTTTTGAAGTTAGCCTCGATTTCGCCGAGTCATAATTCAATGAAAGACTGTTCCAACCCCTCCCACGCGCGTGTGGTTTTTCATTCAAAATTATTTCTTTTTTATAATACTTTCCTTTATCAATATGTATAGGTCAGAATATAATATATTAAATCTAATTTAAAAAAAAAACAATAAATAATCTCGCGTAGAACAATAATAACAGTTGTGCAGTTCTAGAACTAAAAAACCGCTGCCAAGTCCCTGTGTTCTCTTTCGAGAATGCGTGCAAAGGCGGTAAATGAAGTGACTGAAAATGCGAGGGTATGTGGTATATATTTTGTAGCTAGAAAGAAGCTTGGTCTTTACAGCACCAAGAACATTTCTAGACTGACTGCAGTCGCTGCTGCAGTCGTCTTCATCACCAGCACATCGAGCCGCCGCTCGCCGCTGTTCATCGAAAAAATATACTTTTTCCTATATCGCATGTATATACACATAAAAAACAAAGGGTCCCTTCGTGGACTTTCGCCGCACTCATCCGAACCGTCGCAAAGCCATAAAATTCGACGCCTCGCTGTACGCCTTCTCGCTAGTGCGCCGTGCGCCACCACATGTTTTGGCTTACGCGCGGACGCGGTCCTCTCTGCTTTCCTTCGGGAAAGCGCTTTCGCTCAGTCGCAGTTACTCTTGTATATATATAAAAAATATAATTTACGTGTTTCTTCCTCTCGCATTTGCCCAGGCATAGCCTGTGATGTGGGAAAAACTCGACGTGTTTGTTGCGTCGAGAAAACCCACACCGAGAGAAAGAAGTACAATCTTTCGGCGCATATAGAAATCCTACCCGTGCACTACCGACTACACCGTGTGTTCAGTGTACCCCGCAACAGGCCGCACTTCTTCAGACGTACCTCTCTCGGATACAACGTATCTGTGGCCCCCAGAGCACGAGAGAAAACCTTCGCATCTCTCGCCTAAGAGCTACGTGGCCAGTGTAGCGCCTCCTCTTATAAGCCGTTATTGCTTTGCGCATCGGGTATGGAAGGTAGCGGCAATCACAGATCTGTAGACTGTGACCCGCGAGCCTACACTACGTTATCTGTAGAAACGTAGTGGCGATACATTTACCCGAGAGTATGCGGGGTGTCGGGAACACCCTGGCACTTAGCTTCCTCCTGAACAGTTTTCTTTTCATGACCATAATTTAAAGATGGATCAGTGAAATAAAAAAGGCTTTCTTTTGCCGCTTTCGGACAAGAAAAACATATCCAAAAAACTTACTTGCAATGAAACCCGATGAGCAGAAACTGAGATCTAGTGGTATACATACGTTCATACACACATACATCCATCCGAACATTTTCTAAAAATGCTCGATTTAACTTCCAAACATCTTAGAATCATGTTTTGAGTGTTTTAAAGCAATCTTGTAAAACTCACTATCACAAAGCTTCCTCTAGGAGGAAGCAATTAAAAGCGATAAGGTGGATACGAGTTTTATTAAACGAAAATATGTGGATTAGAGAGTTCTGCAATATGTCGAGCGAAATGTTTAGAATATGATATACATTATGATTATGACCGTGATGGTTCCTACAACTAAAAACTATTATTTAAGCAAAATAATTTTTCAAGTTATGTGAATAAAAATCGGATATAAATTTCTACACGCACCACTGTATTAACACAAATTATTCCGTATTAAATACAAATCATTTATTATTTACATCGATGTAGTTGATGTATTTATAATATAAAAGACTATTAAGGATATCAACAGGTGAGTGTATGAAAATAACATATAAGTATAGAGTCTGTAGTTATGTAGAATAATATCATAATATATCAAACATTACATAATTCATTTACGGTAATTAGGATTTGGATACATCCAATATAACTGCAAATTGATATTTAATAAAGGAATTTAATATAATGAATTATCGCAGCAAATTGCAATTAGTTTAGAAATTGTTGCAACATTCAGGAAATATCTTCTTCTTTGTGGAAGAGATGGTTATATTCTAAAATAATCATGTAATTTATATATTTTTTAACTAAAATTGCAAAACATATTTCTTTTTTTTCAGGGAGAATAATTCCTTGCAAAGAATATAACATCGATTTCACTGATTTTTTAAATCTTTACAGTACCATATACAGTAGGGATCTTTCACATTTTAAAGATATTACCTCCTATCAAAACTTAATATATTGGATAACGTTTAACAAAAACATTAACTATAAATGAAAGAACCACGGAATCACATTAAATTTTAACTATAGTATGAAAATCTCACCATTATTTTATTCTCTCCATAAACGTCGTGATGGAAATACTCGTATCTGCAGGTGCAGCCTTACAATGATGAATCAGTCATATGTGTAATTCCTACGCACGAGTTCCACAAACCCTTTGAAGTAACAAAATTAATAAACGAACAACGAAATTCTATATCACAATGTACAATGAAGCCAACATGTTACAAAAGCCTACGCTATAAAGTTTATACAATGCATACAATTCTGACTTACTATTCATAGTATCTTTCGAAATGCATTTCACTCGCTCTCAAAATACCGCACATTTCGCACCTTATCGAATAAACATTTTCACTATTGTTCGTTTAATCCCGCGTAACGAGAACATGATCCCATATCGAAAATAAAGAGGATAAAAATAATATCATTAATTTTTATAACTTGGATGAAAATCTCGTTCAACGAATTACACCTTTAAAAATATTGAATTCGTGTATAAAGTATATATTTACTGCACCGTACAAAAGCTTCGAGATCTGACTGCAAGAAGTCGTTTTTGTAAAGGCTAGGCGAAATTCCGCGTGACGACGCTATGCGCAAGTATTCCGCGTTTCTATGGAAATAAGGAATCCGGGTCAAAAGACATTCTTACAGTTTTGTAAAATCTGCGTTTGAGATTGTCACCTTGCGACACTATGCGATGGAAATCACGTATACAGACGATAATTTGTATCCAAATATGATAAAAGTAGTAGGCGCACGAAGTCAATCACTGCTACGTTCCTACATAGCCCGCGATAAAGAACGTTAACATTCTTAAAGAGATTAAAAAAAAAACTGAAATTCATTTGTTTCCTGTGTTATCTATAAAATTTTACAATCGTTGAGTGCGCGATCGATGCTCGATTAATTCCTACTATCAGTGAAAAAAGCGTCCATATCATTTTCTGAATAGCTCGACTAGTCATTCACATGTGGCAAAGATAATATGAGCATGCACATAATCGTACAACTCATGCGGACTAGTGTACTTAGTGGCGAGAGATTCTGTTGGAAGAAGAAAAAAAACGAGTGACATTGCTTATCATATTTTTTGCGAAAATAACAATCAACAATGGAGTTTCAAGTTATCACTCCGAAGATTCTTATCGTTGATAGTTTAGTATATATACGTAAGTAGCGCTGAATGGCTGTATGAGCCTTGATAAGCACTGATTGTCTTCTCAATTAATAAAACATTGTAAACAATATGATGTATATATAGTACATAATACATAACACTGAAAAACGTTGCCTGGACGATTTTTACGACGATTGCTTTGTACGTACGACTATACTTGAATTGGAAGAATGGTATATGCGTATACCTTACAGATATGTGTATGAAGCTCTTATCTTTGATAAGTAATATCGAAAACTGAATAACTAAAAAATGATTTGACACAATCGACGAACGCACGGTGGTGATGCAATCGTCGGTGCAATTTTTTTTTTGTAATGTACGAATAAAAAGATATGCTAACTGTCCAAGCTATAAGAAAACGAAGTGTTCCTGCGATGAGCTCCGTACTATATACGCATATTTAATATTTACTTATTGAAAAGCCGCATGTATGATAGAATAAAGTTTACCCAATACGCATCGAAGTGAATTGCATCAGACATCGATCTCTTTTTTATTCTATTTTTGCGCTAGCTTAATTAAATGGAAAGCTGCTTTCGGGAAGGCTTTATCAAAGCTCTGTTTAATTTAATGAAAACTGCGTAATTACGTAGTGCATCCACACTGTCAACATCATTATACGTGCATCGAATTCATATCGATTCATTATATTCTATTTTCAAAAAGAATAATTTTTTCCAAAGTGAGCTGTGTGTAAACTGACAACGAAACTTTGTACTGGTGAAATAAATCACCCCTGCTATTTCTCAATAAACAGTAAAAACATGGAGTTTGCTCTTCTCGTACATCTGTAAATCACTAAGTGAGCGCGACAGATAAAGAAAAATCATTGCTTCTCCTTCTGCACTTGCATCGCGTGCGTTTACCTAAGTACTTCTCACGAGACAGAGCTACAAGTTGTGTGTATACAAGAAGTCTTCGCTGAAAAGAATACGATAAGAGCTCATCACCTTTGGTCTATAAATGAATTGTTTTCTCGCGTTAGCATGTACGTACCAGTTCCATCATCATATACATTAAATTTTTTTTTATTGAGCAATCCGTTCTTATCGTGCACGGCTATCGACTTTTCAGATCGCAGTCTAAAAAGGAACGGGAGAATGGGGGAGTCGAAAAGTCAATTTAGAATTCAAATTTCCTGTCACGATATGGTAGACTAAAAAAACTAATTTGCGTATCTCCCTATATATTATAAGGATATCTCCTTATCGTGCAGTTTCAAGGAGTTCGCTCCTTCAATCCTTCTCCAACCCTGAGAGAAATTATTGTATCTTAACATTTAATCGTTAAAAACAGAACAATCTCTCCTTGCTCGGCAATATCAATAATTAAATAGATAATAATACTATTATTATATTACAGAGATATTTATGGAATTTCAATTTCATGAATTTACAGAATACTTGAAATATAGCCTATAAATATAGAAAAAAATGTGTATTCTACAGACTTTAATACTTCTCTAGACTATCATTAATTTATAATTATATATAAAGTATGTATAAAAATAAAACTTAGTGTCTAAAGCTTTCCAATAAAAAAAAAATAGGTGACACAACAAGGTTTTAAAAATATTGAAGTTATCAGTAACAGAGCAGCAGCTTTTATTTAAAAAATTATTTTGTAGATAAGGAAGAATACGCTACATACCATTTATATATCACAGACAATTTCCTGCTTTTTTGGAATGTGCTATGACAATTAATAAATATCAAGGATAAAGTTTATAGAAACTGTTGGAATATATCGTTGAATGACACCTTTTCCGTATGGTCTATTATATGTATAGCTCTATATTGTAAATGTAAAAATTTCAAAAATAATGGTTAAAGACTTAACAATAAAGATAGTACAAAACATAGTTTGATGCAAACAGCTATTGTTAATAGCATATCTCTGTTGGTAATTTAAATATTTGTTTGCGTTAAATCCAAAACTTTTGTTAGAAAGTTAATTCGATTCTGACAATAAATTTATATAAAAAAAATATGTATTCAATACAAGAAAAATATTCGAGAATGAAGCTTCATAATTTTTCAGTTAAATATTGTACATAATTTTTCAATTAAATATGTACAAATTAATTGATTTGGAATATTAATAACATTGAATTTCATGATATGCGTGTTTTTAGCTTATATACCTATCCTACCTGTCCGTCTGCCTGCTCATCTACCCACCTTCTTCATATACAGACTCATCTACCGATTTAATGTTCTTAACTATGATTTTAATATTAATAACCGTTTTTTTCCGTCAATAAAAATCTGAATATGTTGCCGACAATAGCTTCAAAATTAGGTTAGATATAAAAGTTCAGTTTCTTAAGAATTCGTTGGTTCAATTTATTGAAGTTTTTTTATAACTATATTCTTCGTTCAAGTGTGTAAAAATTAAATTAATTAACAGCCAAGGGACATTCGAAGGGACATGCCAATAAAAATGAAGAAAAAATACTAAAAACGTGAGACGACACTCGATAAATTATTGACGGATTTGGAGGGAAGGAAAGGGCAGCGAATTTCGTATTTAATTATTAAGTGGGGCATTCGACGAGAACCAACCAAAGCGCAAGAGGTATTTGAAGGGGAGCATGGGAAATTCAATTTAAAATGAAATTAAAAGAATTTTCTCGTTATTTAAAAGGGAGCTGAAGAGATAATACAAAAATAAGGAGGGGGGGGGGCTCTTGACAAACACTCGGGGCACTCGCAGGAGATTTACGGGGTAGCTTCAGTGGTATAAATGATCCTTACAACTGTATTATAATACAGGTGGACTTATACGGTACATTCGAGTTTTTATTCATACAATCAGATTTTTCCGTAGAGAATACATCTAAAAATATATGGTGAAATCGCGTGTGACATTGATTTGAAAAGGTAATATTTGTATTAATGTTCAATCATCGATCCGAGTATGTACCTATATCAGCTGTAGAATCTTCGCCTCGACGGCCGATATAATTTATTAATCGGACCAACAAAACTTTGTCAGTGCAAAGAGTATAAATTATGGAATGTGCGTAAATTATCTACCTCATTTACAAGCGCACTCATTGAACTTGAAAAGTGACACTTCTTCGTCGAGATAAGGAGAAAAATTTTTACTTAGTTCCAATTCATTAATTAAAAAGCCGAGTCTGTCTTAAGACCTGTATTTGTACGTGCGAAACTTCTCCTTGAGTGCCAATCCGATAAATTTTATGGTCTTGAATAAACTCCCAATACAAAACATTGACAAGGCCATATAGCGTTAAAAAAAAGTACTTAAAAATACTCGTGATTTTTTTCAACTACTTTAAAATACTCAAAGATTCATTTGCTTTATTTTTCTGTAACGAGACTGTTTAGGCCTTTGTAATTTTAAAAAATATAGGTAGTCTATGCATAGGTAGATATGATTGCTTTAACCGATTAATACTTTTGAAAAATTTTCTTAAATTTCGCATGCGTGAATAGTGAACTTTAGATAAATTATTTAAAAAAAAAAAAAATAGCAAGATAGTTTTAAGTTTAACAAAGCACTCACCATCTCGTTGCTGTGTTTCTCAAAAAAATCAAAAAATCCTAAGTGTGTATGCAAAAAAAGTCCCTCGACAGTTTTTCCGCGATATTTCTCATCATCGGCCGCCGTTGCTGGAGGCACCAATAATGCAAGCAGTCGTTGCCCAAGCGAATAAGATTGAGTAGCAGTAACAGCGGTTCTCGATTTTTCGTAAACACGGAAACGCCATATCACCTCGGACGACAGGATCGACGACAAATCGCTGCAGCATCAGCGTCAATAAAAAAAATAATGTCTATAACGGTGCTAATGGCGCCACTGCTAGTGGTCAATCGCATCCTTTGCTCTCGCAGACACCCGATATGCACTTCTGGCTCCTATAACTCGTGCCAATTTATTTCCCCAATAGTAAAGGTCTATATAGTCTGTATCTCGTGCGTTGAAATTTCGTTACGGAGCACTGCTGCAGCTATACACTCCTCTCGACTGCTGTGTTTTTTCCTTCTCTTCTTATCCGCTTATTATAGATACATAGACGGTGGTCTGCGATCTATCAACTCGTCTACATAGCAATAATACACTATGTATACTCTCGTATTAAAACGCTTATAGACCCTCCGATATATGTGCGTGCGTGCACGCGGTAACGTCGGTCGCAGGACAGCTCACGCCTCCACACAGAGCCTCTCGCGCAATGTTTTGATGGAATTCCTCGGAAAACGCGGCGACTCGCGCCCGCGAGTGTCAGTCGAAAAATCTCTTATAACCTCTGTGTGCTTGTGTACGCGACCGGCAGGTGCATGACTAGAAAGACGAGCGAGACACGCAGACGACCCGCGAGACGAGGTAAATAAATGTGCAGAAATAAGCGATTCAGGTTTCGGAACTTGCACTGCACGCACGGAGCGAGGAGCGCGCAGTAGCCGACCGGAGTCGGACGTCGTTACAGCGAGACTACTGAATGCCGCCGCGCGAGGCTGCGAGAGCTTATGCCGCCGCCGCCACCGCCGCCGCCGCCGCCGCTATCTCCGAACCCCTACTCAACTTGTTGCTTCCCTCGCCCCTCGGGAGGGGGAGGAGAAAGCGCATCGCCGACACAGAGGGGAGAAGGCCTCTGTGGAAATGCGTACCTATATAGCTACGAATATGACGGGGTGGTTGCAAAAATTTTTAAAGATATACCAATACTTACATCTTCTTTCGATTTGTATAGACGAGATAGATTTTCCTTTAACAGGAGAGAGCCTTGTGTATAACGTGAATTTTGTGATCTATATTCTTGCCGTACGACACGTTTTCTCGGGCAACCATTGGTATTTCAAGGAAGTACAGTAAAAATGAATTGAATGCGATGCACAGTTAAACTAAAGAGGAAACTTGCCCGGTACGACAGCCATGGGACTTTCGGGAAAACCTTTTTATTTTTTAACTCTATATGTACGATAAGTATCATCTGTATAATACATGCGCAATGCATATAAGTAGATGAGCCCGGAGTAGGTAAGACACGCGATGGTAAGAATAGCTCCTGTGCTCGTATCCCCGTACAGCCCCTATACGTAGGACTTATTTATGAGCAGAAGAGGAAAAAACGAAAATTGATCTCCCCATTACTCTCGAAGCACAGGCGTCCATTCGGATGGCTTTATCGCGCAAAATACTCAACGTAATGTAAACATAAGCCTGAACGAGCTAAATGGCGGAAGAGATCAAGAGGTTGAAAAAAAAGCGAAAGTTTTTGTACGCTTTCAACGTCTCATATGATCGCGCAATGAAGCGTATATTCGCCGATGAGAAGGAAAAGCGCGACTATGAAAAAGTTACGAAATTAATCTTGCGCATGTCTAGGTCTTTCGCAGAAATCTCTGGAATTTGTTAAGTTGGAAAAAAATTTACAATGGCGTTGAATGGACAAAGCCCAGAGGCGTAATGCATGGATTTTATAGTACCGCCATTGACGCCTGCGTGTATACGATTGGACGGAAAACGAAAAATAGAAACAATGAGATTTGAAAATTTTGAAATCGGGTTGACTGCACTTAATTGTTAATAAAATACCAGTTACTATCGAAGGGATGGCTAGATTCATTTGAATACGATTTAAAAGAATTTAAGAAGTAAAATGAGTTTTTTTGCTTTTTTTACTGAATTTATGCTATTTTTGTATGTGTTGCAAATTATAAAAAGTAGTTCACTAATAAAGTCGATGCGTACTTCATGATGCATGATCGATCATGTAGGTTTGAATTTGTAAAGCGTATTGTGTAACGTAAATATGTAAATGAATGAACATATTATACATGAGATATTTATGTAAATCACTAAAAAATGTATTATTTATGACTTCATTTTAATTGGCGACAAGTCCTAATGTGTTACGCTACACATGTTTAAAAAATAAAATAAAAAAACAATTTTCAGAACTATCATTATTAGAATTACAATCTAAAACTAAAAGAAAAACAATGTAACTCAAAAAAAAATAATATTGGTACATATAAATAGTTTTTATTACTTAGTAAAAATTTTTTTTGTATATGTTCAATTAATACACATTTTCTAATTATACTAAAATTTTTATTTCGTCGTTACTTTCGTTTTTTTACTGTGTTTTTCTACATTGTTTTCAATTTTTCTTCGCTCTGATACTAACTCCAAGTATGTTTGAAAAGTACGAATTAACTTTCCCTTACTACCTTCTTTAGTGTCTATAAAATGCTGTATTAACTTAATGTGATCATCCTCTTTAATGGCTTTTTCATTTGGATTAAGTTTGTAATACAACTGTATTGCCAAAGCAGCATCTTCAATTCGTTCAGTTTGTATGTTTTCGATAAGTAAATTATCTATTTTTTTATTCCAAATTAAGTAGAATACCATAGGACCAAAGTGTCTAGTTGATCTCAAATGATCAAAATGCATTTTGTCATATATGTGGTCAAAAGTTATTTTTGAAACTTTATGAAAATCTTCACTATCTGGTTCAAATTGTACACAAGCACGATTTAAAATAAATTCATAATCTTCTCTGTTTAACACATCCTATAAAAAATGTATTGTACTTTAAGATGAAAGTATTAGAAAGTTCTTTGTTTTTATCTTAGAAGAACAAAATACCCTTATATATTTGTTGAATTAAAATAAACAGTATTACCTCTAATTTAAGTTTATTAATGACATATTTGGGCTTTTGATGTAGGATCTGTAGGATTCCAGACAAACAATGGATAAAATTAGCTTGTTCTTTTTAGAAAATATTTTAAATACCTGACAATTCAATATGAATCTAGGAATTTGGATTTAAATGTTTCGACATTTTTTAGTGATAAAATTAACAAAATTAAGTACTTCAAGAAAATATTCAGTTTTGTCATTTTAAAAAAATTTTTATTTATTTTAATTTAAACCCTTATGTTCATATTAAAACGACCAGTATTGAAAATATTTTCCAAACAAAATTTTATCTATTAAGGTAAATAAATTACTCCTTTATCTAAATTAATGCAAAATAATATTAATTTTAAAAAATCAAAATTTGTCCAATTATAAGGGTATTTTTTCTTAAAATTCAGAATTTTATTTGTTTAAAAATATGTTGACCAATTAATACTACGTGAATAATTACCTGCAGAAATTCTTCTTGAAACATCTTGGGTGTAAATACTTCACGACCTTGCATAGGAAAATAAATTTGATTCAAGCGATCTTTTTCATGATTAAATGCCTTTCTTAGAGTTCCATCAGGTTCCCTCACGGCAACTAATCGATTTTTATTGCTTATTCCAAAAGTTATATCTGTAAACACATATTTAGCTGTATCATAACCTTGATAAGCTGGATCCACTGATAAAACACGTCCATCCTCTTCTCTGACTTTCACAATGGGAGGCATTTGTAAGCGCTCCCACATGAGTGCATCTGCCTTACGACGTGCTTTTTGCAATTGTTCGTCAGTCATAAACTTATACTCAGGTGCCTCCAGTTTTTCACTGTTTAGTTGTCGCCTAAAAACTTTTCCAGGTAATGGACGAGTTAGAGTTTTAAGGATAGTTTGGATTTCTTCGTTAAAAAAATAAGGAGCTGGATCTTTGTCATATGCAGATTCTGAAAAATAATGAACTTACATTAGACAATACAGTAATTATGATTCTTATTTAAAACCGAGGAAATAGTACAGATACCGATAAAATTTATAACTTTTGTCAACAAAACTTTAAACTTAACCTAAATCATTGCGCAAATAATAGAATATTTACCTGAAGTTGTATTTCGGATTGTGATCTGTGTTACGGCCCGACATGATGGAAATCTTAAACTAAAATTTAAGCCGCGCGAAAGCATAACGGTTAATAATAATTATTTGTAATTGGAAAAATACAAACTATAATTCATAACATTCACTCGACACTGTATAGTGCAAGCAACACAAGACATCACAAGACACAATCGAATAAACGCTAACGCACGTGCACCGCGCCGCCGCACTATTATTATATATAGGCGAAATCTGCCTTATATACATATATAGATATAGGCATAGGATAGGGGAGAAAACTATAGAAAAGAAAAAACAATTAAATGACAGTATTTATTCAGTTACTTATCTAGTTTATGAAAATAATACATGCTTTAGTGAAAAATTTTATCATATATTTTTTGCTACAAACTGTAAATAAATATTCGATATACATTTTATTCAAATAGTGCGCGCTCTTAGATTACAAAATGGCGACAACTTCAAAAAACGGTCTATAGATATACATACTATAATATAGTATAATAGTATATATATATTATATGTGTTTGTAAACAATTCAAAAGAGCGGGACCACCGGACGAAACACACGCAAGTGACAGCGGAAGGGGAAGAAAGTGAATAAAATCAGTTATTTATTTAATTAAATTACATTGTTAATAAATTTACTTACAAAAGTCATCAATTAAAAATGGACGACGATAATGAAGTAAATATAGATTCAGTGGAATGTACTTTGGAGAATACTTATGAACGTTTGAAAGAATTGAAACATGAAAAAGAGCAAGAAATTAAGCAAATGATAAATATTGTGAGAAATAATGAAGTTAGAACACTAAAGCCAGATACAACAGTTGAAGAGATTTGTCAAAAAAGACATCAATTTCTGCAGTCATTGCAGAAATTAACTGCGCTTGAACAACCAGAAGATGTACCTATTCCAAACACGGCAGACTTTTATTCCAATGCTTTAAAAGAATTAGAGGATGAAGTGCATGCTATGAATGAACTTAATAAAGTTACAGACGAAGAGATAGCGGAATTAGAAGCAAATATTTCTCAGTAAGTAAATTTGAGTTAACATTTGAAAAATTACCAAAATTTTGCTTCAAATTTTCAATTCTACAATTTAAAATTAATCATAATTTTTCGTTTTAGTATGGAAAAGAAAAAACTTGCATTTGAACAAGTAAAAGAGTCATCTTTGAATACAGTTGATAGTGAAACAACTAATTATGAGGCTGAAATGGTTGTAACTAAACAGGTATTTCAAGAAGTTAAAAAAGACTTGGTAAGTACTAAAATTCATAAATTTGATTTAACAATTAGACATAAAAATTAATTCAATACTTTGTTCATTAGGAATCTGTTGTAGAGACATTATTTCCAGGCAATAATGGTTTTCAAGAACTGCTGTGTGTAAGTTGTTACATGTAAAAATCTTTATCGTCCAAATATTTAAAATTTTTATAATAATAACCATTTTAGATTCTCACAAGAGCATTTACCAGTGGTGGAGATGATTTGTACATTGATGTTTCAGAGAAAAATTTTGATTTCGTCACATTTTTATATGAAGCTGATATTATTCAATTTCATCCACACGATAATAATAAAATTAAGCTTAGAAGTTTATAATATAATAGTCTATAATATTATAACTATTGTTATACTTAAAATGTTATTAATAATAATATTTTTTGAAAATACTATTGAAAATTTATAAATTTAATTTTACAAATCAAGTTGAAGAAATAATTTAATAAAATTGTAAAAGGACTATAATTTTATTTAAAAAAAATTAAATTATATTTACGAATTAGGAAGTTTGTATAAAACTTGTTTATTATACATATAGATCTATTTTTTTTACATTTTTGACTAAATAAGGTTCTTCCGCTTTGCGGTCGTGTTTAATAAAAAAAAATACATTTTTATAATCTTCTAAAGTGCAGTTGTCACCACATAAAAGGAGCTCGTTCTCTTAAAACTCTGACGCCAACATGTTCCCATTCTTGACGGCCGATCCACAGCTCCTGTGCAGACTCTAAACAACTTAGAATCGCTGCGCCTTTCCAAGCGGTCATACCGGGATCGATTTCCTTAGGCAAAGTTATAACATCCATTTGCTCTAAAAATTTCAAACATTAATGTAACATTTTTTACACAAGATAAATGAAACGAATACAAGAAAAAATGAGCCTACCTGCTCGATACATGTATGGTATTTGAAGTGATATACGATTATGAAGCCACATTCCAATACCTTGAAATTTCATCCCTGAACCAACGACTAGTATACAACTGTACATTTTACGCTTTAAATCATCCGTAGCTATAACGCAATTTCAATTAATAAGTTATAATCGTATGCTTATATTTATTAATTAATAATGCAACACTTACGACATCTATCTATACTCTGGAGAACAGCATGATCGAGTCCAAGAAGTTGTTGAGGACCAACAATGAAATCTCTAGGTGCATCAAGCTCACGATTATTTAGAGAAATTGGAGCTGAGTCCACGTTATCAACCACTACTTCTTCCTCTCCTGGAACAGCTGGTATTGCAGTTTCTTCCTGCATTTCTAAAGCTTGCTCCAAATTTTCTTTTATACCTCTTCTCTGAAATGATGAATAGTTTACTAGTAGAGTGTATTAAATATACAATACAACATACACTTACACTTGTCTCTCTCAGATAATTTTCATCATGAGGATCTTCTGAATCTCCCATTGAACGTTTTTGAATGTGAACACTATGAGCTCCAGTAACTCTAAAAAGTTCTGGTTGAAAGAGACTTAATGGAGCAATGAGACATTCATCTCCTACCTAGAATGACAAAATCAAATGCTTAATTGTTTTAGACAGGCTTAAGTAACAGTACTCAAGGCCAAAAATTACCTGAATAGTATAATTCTCGGTCGGCTGTCTAGGCTTTTTCACACTAAACGTCTTTTCTTGTGAGCCACAGACATTTAAATCCACATGACAGAAGTCTCTTTTAAGTTGATCCAGCAATGTTGCGTCAAGACGATTCGATGGATCACAGTTTTTATAGGGAAAAGCTGATTTTTGTAATAACCAGAAAAATGTCTGTGTGATATCACCACCACCATAGTCCATACGCACTCGCGTATTTCGGTGTGATATACCGTCCTCAACACAAGATACCGATGTTTTCTCTTCTCCTACATCTACAACACAGGCATATCCTAAACCTGCTCCAAAGGTTGCAGCTACATGGTCCTGAAACATTGTTCTTGTCAGTAATCTATAGAAAAACACTGTATTTCATTAGAAGTTTAGATTAAAAACCTGTAGTAAAAAACATCCTCCAAAGCCCATTTCACACAGTAATAGAGTTGTCAATTCTTTTAAATACAATCTATTGTAAATGTCTGGAATTATTAGAACAGCTCGATAGTGTTTTAAATCACGCAAAGGTATATCCATTTTTTTATGCAAAACATATTCCCAAATGGTCTTCAGGTCAGCTAGAACAGACCGTAAGCTGCCTCCAGGACCACAGTGTACATTTAACTCTCCTCTTTTGTATGGGAAATGTATATTATATCCATCCTCAGGATTTAGTGTTAAAATATCATCTCCCACAATAGTTTCCTCTTCTCTTTTGATCCAATCAGTAACAGTAGATGACAAAACTTCAGGGCTTGACCTGCGATTGAATGCTGCTATCTGCTGTGGAGGTGTAGCATACCTCCTTCTGCCATCTGACTGTAAACAAGACTGAAGAGTATGAGAAACTTGCAATCGAGACTCTTCCATAGCCTGAGTGAGATCTTTTGTACGTGGAACCAAAGGAGGTAAAAATGAATCTTGATATGGCAACCCATTTGGACGTCTTTTTCTAGCAACTGCATTTAAAATTATATTTGGATTGACATCAGAAGCTCTACCCATACGTAGATTCCTGGACCCAGGATGGATGATAATCACGGTTTGAGCTTGAATTTGCTAACAACAAACATTCAATCAATTTCTATGTTTAAATATACATTTATTGATATAAATCAAACACTTACTTCTGCACATGATTCTTGAAAGACTGGCATTGTTAAAAATTATTTATTCTTGCATATTTGAACTAGTAGTTATGCATACTTTTTCTAGGGTTACTAGTTTAAAAATTCATTAATCTAGTAAACAAATAATTTTATACACTTTGTAAAAGCTTTAATGTTATTATTCATTGCCAAATTTATTCGCTACATTTCGTAAGTAACGAATAAAAACAAAAAAGTTTCGAAGTATTCTTAAGTATCACGTTTTCGAAGCAACAATCTAAACAAATTCTTATTAGCATCCTCAAAAAAAAAGAGAACTATCCACATTATTTATTATTTAAGGTTATATTATGTTTGGTTCGTCGGTCATACCAACGTCATACATATCAACGCATATTATGGAGCATTTTTGGTGTTTTTGTTTTTAATTGTATGAAATTAGCCATGAGCCATGATTGGTCCGATTATAGATTATAACGCAGTGGTCTCAAAAGTAGCCCCAAGATCCCCGCGAACGTTTGAACGTATAATGTTAGATGAAAAAAAGTGCTTAAATATAAAAAGTGAATGTACGATAATTACTTAAAAATTAAGAAAAGAAAAGTTACTACAACAAAAATTTGTTTTTTACTTAAATTATAATTATAAATATTCCGCGAAGTTTCCCCCGTACAGCATACTAAATAATTTAATTTCAGATTTATAGGCGATAGAATACCACTGAAAACGGTTGTAATAGCAGTAATACACTAGTCTTAATAGTTTATGCTAAATAAAAGTATTAAATATTGCAAATAACATAAAATAAATGAAAAAAGCAAAATAGCCCTTTAACGCTATGCACAGTATTAAAGGGGCTATTTTGCTTTTTTCATTTATTTATGTTATTTGCAATATTTAATACTTTTATTTAGCATAAACTATTAAGACTAGTGTTATTACTGCTATTACAACCGTTTTCAGTGGTATTCTATCGCCTATAAATCTGAAATTAAATTATTTAGTATGCTGTACGGGGGAAACTTCGCGGAATATTTATAATTATAATTTAAGTAAAAAACAAATTTTTGTTGTAGTAACTTTTCTTTTCTTAATTTTTAAGTAATTATCGTACATTCACTTTTTATATTTAAGCACTTTTTTTCATCTAACATTATACGTTCAAACGTTCGCGGGGATCTTGGGGCTACTTTTGAGACCACTGTTATAACGTGATATGGTGATCATGTGTGAAACCTCGAACTCCTCGAAGTTTGAAAGGAACTCTACAGCTATATACTTGAATAGGTACTTGCGTAAAAAAAATAAGTAAAAGTAAGAACTCATTCACAAATCTGATGCAAATCGCTTTATAAAATAATTACAACAATACAAACCAATTTTTAATTTTTCATTACATTTTAAAAATTAATTCAAATTATGCAAAAATCATTGCGCGGTAATTATTGAATAATTCGAATTGTAAAAATAAATGTATTAATTAATACGTAATTATAATTTTACCATAAATACGTATGTACAACATGCATATTTTAGCTATTAAAATTTTCCAAAAATTTGAATATATCTTATAGCCGATAGCGGTACAATGAATGTAAGTAGCAGACATGAAAGAAATTGTTGCGTTAAAAATAATGAAAACAAAACTATGCTAAAAATTTATAAATGTATATATTTATGTCCTAATTATGATTATATTATATCAAATATATACATAATAAATAAGTATACGCGATAAGTAATCCACTCCAAACTCCAATTTGACAGCTCGTCACAGAACTGTCTTATTTCAGGGGATTTTACGATAAGTTTTGAGGTTCATAAAGTTAGCACCCAGAATTATAAAACCTCAATTTATAAAAATTTGGTTTTGTTTAAACTATTGCGCATAAAACCCTTAAAACAAATCTTTGTTACTTTTGTTTGCGCGTATTCGCATTTTTGAGAAAAATCAAAATCAAATTTGGGTGCTGCAGTACAGCACCCAAAAATAAAATCAGCTTTTCCATTCAAAAAACATAATTTTTCGTATATTTTATTATAAATACCGATTGCGCATGATATGCGCAGATGGCACCCGAACGAATTGATCAGCTATAATAATCCAATTAATAATAAATAATATTTGTTATTAAGCGGGTGCTGAAATGCCGTTCCAGTTCCATATTCTTCAATTCCCAAAATACTAGTTTCCTTATATTACTAGAGTGGTGATCAGTAAGATGTAGCTAGGAATTTTTTTTCGCGAGGACCTGACTATTGTTATCATTTGAGGTTATAACTATCAGAACGTTTTATCAAGATGTAAGATTTGTGATTTTTATTAATTAAAATGCCTCAAGAACCGTGCATGAAATACGAGAGTATTTTTAATGTGTTAAAATTATTGCCTTTATTTGATGAAAATCATAAAAAATTAAAAAAAGAAAAAGATAGGGTATGGAGTACGGCAATAACCCAGTTATATCCTATGAAGAAACACAATTTATATATTTACGTACAGCAAAATCGTTCGAATATACAAATTGAACTATTAAAATATCAGTTTCCAGGAATTCAAATAAAGAAAATAAAAGATACGAAAAGTAAAGTGAAGAAAAAAGAAAATGTTACTGATAACGAAGGGAGTGAAGAAGATGAAAATACAAATTATAGTATGCAATTTGATCAAAACAAACATTCAACACCTAATAAGTGCCCTGATCTTGATGAGTACAATAAATTAATGAAAATGCATTATAGTGTCGATTATTATGGTATCATTCAAAAAGTATCGCTTAGACCATTTAGTGTTATGTACTGGTCGACTGAGCAAGTAGATCTTTACAAAGATTTAGTTAAAGCTGATTTACCGTTTGCTTTCACAGTTTATAATGGGTTTTTAACTTGTTCAAAATTAATCAGCTATACAAGTCAAAAACTATTTGTAATTTCTCTTAGTTGCAATATTGAGCCCACAACTATTAGATTAATGCAGCTAGTTAGTGAGTCATTGAACAGTGAATATGTTATGAATTTTTGTTTAGAATTTGTGAAAAATGGTTTGCCTTTGCCTTCGTTTATTAAAATTGGATATCAACGAAGCATATTGAATGGAGTTTCTGAAGCCTTTAATAAATGTTCATATAGTGATTTTACATTAAAATGTTATGAAAATTTAGCTGGTAACAAAGATGATTGGCCTGCAGTCATAATAAATATTGACATAGTTACTATTCTTCAAGTTTTAGTTGAAGCAAAGTGCTTTAACGATAAACCTAAGCTTGTAAAGACATTTTATTTAAAATGCATTTTTTATTTAAGTAAGGTGAAATAGTTACAAGATTTTGAGAACACTGCGTTATGTATGTTATCATTGATTATAAATCCATATGAAGATAATTTAGTGCTTCAGAACAAACTCACATTAATGGAAAAGATAAAAACTCCCAATCTATCAGCAAGTTATGAAAGAATTGAATCAATTTTATTGGATAAAACCGTACAAAATTTTGAATATTTAAGTAGTGACATGAACCCTGTGATTAGTGCCCCAAAAAATAAAGCACTGAATTATATAGATGATTTGAAAAATCGAGCGTACGATTCTAATGAAGATCTGAAATGTTCATCTCATAAAATCAATGCTTACTATTGCCCACAATTTTATTATGATCATTTACTCATTTTTCTCAGTGAGTTTTTAGGTTGGACAAGTATATTGAAGGAAATATCTGCTTCTGTAGCTTTATTCAATTTGAATTCAGCATTCTATACTAAAAAGAATCCAGTAAGTGTGATTAAATTCTTGATTGAGGATATTGAAGAATCAAAGAAATTAGTTAGAGAAGGTCGTTCACTTGTGAAATCCCTCAAAAGAAGACATAAAAATATTTCTCATCATCTACATTGCCTTACAATGGAGGAGAATTGGATGGGAAAGGCCCAATGCTATAAGATCAATGAGAACTTTGAAGACTGTACGGATAATCATAAAATAAGTGATCATGAAGATGATAAGGAAAACGTATTAATCACTAAAGATGCCCTTCTCACCAATGAATATGATGAAATTACTACCCTTTTAGATAAGCAAGACGAGAAGGTACATACATGTATAGTGTACAAGAAATTTTTTAATTTTTTTATTATAATAAAATAAAATTAACTAATTTATAATAAATTTTAACAGCAGAGTACAAATGAAATTGTTGAATACATGGAAGAATATGAAAATCACTGTTTGAAAGATCAAGATTTTTCAAACCCATTGAAACAGCAAAAAGCTAACAACAAGGTTTTCAAATCACAAGATGATGCAAAGACGTCTAAAGAAGAAAATACAGATTCAACTGTTGAAAATAATTTATTACCTTTTAAAACAGATGACTTTGGAACGAATGAATATTATGATCATCTTTCCTGTATTGGTATAATCAATGAGAACTCTAATTATTGTGAAGTTGATAACAGGATAAGAGATTCTGACAATCACAAGGAAAATATTTTAATCTCTAAAGATGACTTTCTACCAAATGAACGTGATGACATTGCTTTTCTTTATGACAAGCCAGAGGAAATGGTACGTATTTACAAGCAATTTTACAAAATTTTAATTAATTTAACTAATTTATAATTATTTTAAATTGTAGAGTCCATGCGAAACTATTCAGAACGTAGAAAGATGCAAAAAGTATTGTTTAGAAGATAAGAATTGTACAGAACCTTTGAAACAGCAAAAAACTAAAAACATATCTACAATTCAAGGGGATTTAGAAATTTCAAAAAAATACAGGGTGGATTTAATTGTTGACAGTGATTCATTCTTAGAAACAGATGACTTTCTGCTTAATACAGATTCTAATGATCCTTTTTTCAGTGACATTGGTTTAGTTTTTGACGAACAAGAGAAAACGGTAGGAATATACAAGATATTTTGAAAATTCTGAATGTATTATATTAATTAATAATTATTTAAAATTACAGAGCTCATGTGAAATTTTTCAAGATGTAGAAAAATGCAAACAAAATTATTTGAAAGATCAGGATTTTTCAGAGTTATTGGAGCAACAGAAATCTAAAAACAAAAATTACACAGTGCAAGATGATGCCAACAACAATAAAGAAGAAAAGAGAGTATTAATTGTACAAAATAATTTTGTAAAAGAAACAGATGACTTTCGAACGGATTATGATCATTCTTTGGTTTCTGATAAACAAGAAAATTCATATAAAACTGTGCATGTGCAGGCGGTAATAGAAACATTTTAAAGTCTACATTTAGAATTTACTATAAATTTGAATTCAAGTATTTTAAAATTTTCACAATTGCAGACCACGTGCAAAATTCTCCAGAATATGGAAAAGAAAAAGGACACTTGTTACGTAATGAATCCTAAAATGGAAACTAGGAATAATTGGTCACAACTTGTAAGTAAAAAATTGATATTTAATTTATAGTAAATTTATATTTATATTATAATATATGAAGTGCTCATGTGTATATGACTATAATAATAATTTATTTTTTTTTTTGATTAGGAAGAATGTACTAACAAAAATCCATCATCTTCAGGTCAGAATTCGATTTCTAGATCAACTATAAAGAATTCTAATATTGATACAGGTCACGTACAAACAATAAATTTTGAACACACCTATTCGAAGTCAACTTCAAGCCTTCAAACCAAAATTAATAAAAGTATAAAAAACTATAAAATAAATAGAAAAAAGAAGAAATATTTGACGCCTTGCCCAAGTATGAGAATAAACCACGATCAGGCTAGTTTTAAAGTTATTAAAAAAAAGGAATCGTTAATACGCAATGGAACATTGAGTACAATGTTGAGAACAATAAATAAACAAAAGTATGCAATAGAAAATACTTCGATTTTTGATACCATAGCGGAAATTATGGCAGTTGCTTACAAAAATGTGAAAGATTTCAGAGAACATTGTAATAATTATTGTACAGATACTCATGACTGTTTTGTTAAAATTATTATGAATTATTGTAAATCAGGAAGTGTGGCATCTTTGTATAAAGCAAGAGCAGATTTTTTGTTCAAATATGCTTGTGTACAAAATGATATTATTTCAATTCGAGACTCTGTTGGAAAATTCTTTTCAAAAATTATGTATTATGACCACATTTCGTATACAATCCATATATTTTGTTGTGGTTGTAATAATACATCATATGAGTACTCTACTATAGTTACATTATCATTTGAGGAATCCGATAGCATAAAAGATTTAGACAATCTGTTAAAAGATTACTTTTTGCGAATTCAAAGTAACTGCCACAAATGCAACGACATTGGATTGTCATCAATTGAATTCAGTTTTTATTTATGTATTGACTTGCAATCAAACAATCACTTGTGTAAATTATATGATGTGCCACAATATTTATGCTTAAGTGACACAGAGAATTCTAAAACTGTTAAATTTATTCTTACCGGTTGTATAAGCTTACAAGAAGGGGATGAAGCTCAACACATAGCTTTTACTCGAACGATATCTGGACATTGGGATAAAAGGAAAGATATTGCAGAACGCATTAAGCCCGTAAAAAATGAACCATCAATAAAACTAGCTTTGCTGTTTTATGTAAGAATAGCTTCATAAGGGAGATTATAAATAAGAACTACACTCTTATTTTATGTATATAAAACCATACAAACAATCAAGATCACAAAAATATTTTTAATAATCTTATTTTCTTGATTACACGTACATACATTGGAAACGATGCTTTAACAAAATGCATCGCAATAAACCTTTTATAAAACACAAAATAAAAATTTTTTTTGTATTAAGTAATTTCAAATTTTTATTTCATGACTATCGAACCTTTATACTTTGTTTCCTTAATATTAAGCATCTTATAATATATATTAAAATGTAAAAAACAGATGTTAAACGCTAAATGTAATTTTGTACAATCGTTTTTAATTTATTTGTTAGTTTTATGTTTATAAATATTCAGGGATTTAAAAAACAATTGTATTTTATAAAGAGCGAGAGACGTACTATATTAGTGTACGTAGTGTAGTATTAAAATGTTTTTTTAATTATAACAAAAATGCATGTTTGATGCATTTTATTTTTACATACAATAGTAAAATTGTTTTACACTTCTTAAACAAAATTAGAGAAAAATACTTTCTCTAATTTTGTCCTTCTTTTTACATATATACACTTACAAATAACTGTCTTGTACATGTGTTTATGTTCTATCTTAGAATTCTTATAATGAACCTACATATTTATTTCCATATAAGTTGAGTCAACTAAATTGAAAAAACTAAAACTTAAAGTATTTTAATACATAGTTTTAATACTAGTTACGAACGGCACATAATTCACAATTTCCATCAAGAATTGTTTTAGAAATTCTTTTTATACATTTATTATGTGCCCATCTATCACATTTACCACACATTGTTCTTTCTTTTTCATCTCTTTTGAAACAATATAAACAGATCTTTTTCATGGACTTTTTTTGAGTCATAAGAAAATAAGCAATTTCAAAGCGGTGCGTATCAGGATTAAAAAATAAAGTCAATTTATCAGTTTTAGCTAATGCATCCATATAATACATAATAAAAATTCCGCAATTGTAACCGTCTATTTGTTTTGGTAGTATGATATTTGGCTCTTTGACTTTCCATTGTATTTTAAGTAAATTATTTGCTGATGTTGAATTACACTGTTTTAAAAAGTTCATGAAGACTGTAATAGCTCGATTTTCTCGATTTAGGTTTAACGAATCAAAATGCTGAATACTTTGTTCGTCGATGTCAAGCATTAGAAGACACCAATGCTTTCCATAACAGTAAGGAATAAATAGTTTTCCTCGAAATTGAAAATCCATGTTATACATCTTCCAAGATGTTGGTTTATTTTTATCAGCATGGTCACCAACTATGTAAATCGTTTGACTAGTTGGAAAAAAATGAATATTTTTCCATTCAGTATTTGACTTAGCAATCATGTAACAATCAATCACTGATCCATCGACGTATGATTTTGATTTTAAAGTTTGAAACTCAGATAACTGTAAGATAACATCATCTTCTTGGAGAAAACTCATTTGTTGATAATTATAATTATATAGTCCTAGGTTCACATCATATCCAAATGATTTCAAGTTCAATAATAAATTAACAGAATCCTTATTAATACTTTTAACATTATTACTATTATTATTATCATTCTGACTGTTAATATTGATTTTTTCTTGTAGCACCTTTTCGAGTACTTCCACCTTCGTTGATTGTTCTGTTTGAATCTGAATATTTGTGTATCTCTTTAAAGCACTTAGTGCAAGCTTTGTGGCTCCTTCAATTAAAGGTAAATGTAATAAAATAAATCTATTTAATGATATAGGATAGGTGAAACCGTATTCTCGTCTCATGATACGGTAGTAGCACTCTGAGGCAGTAGATGTTGAAACCTTAGCTGGTTGAAATTCATGATAACTGCTATGCATGACATTCGTCCAAGCTGGAAACTGAGTATATAAAGTTACTAGATTGTCAATTAATTTTGGCAGATTATATCTATTTGGTACTGATGATTCATTTCTCGATGCTAGAGATTCACTTTCAATTTTTATTCTGTTAATAAAATCTTGGATATCCTTATTAATGAAATTTTCATTGATAACATTGCATGTTTCATATTCACATTTCAAATCATTGATCGTATGTTCGTATTTACTTTCGTAATCAAAGGTACTAATTTTTTCTTCTAACCATTTTAATCTTTGGTAACACTCAGTGTCTTGATCCCTGAACTCTGAGAAACACATTATAAATATGGCTGTAATGGCATCTTTAAGCAAATCTAAAGATTCAATTTCTAAGGAATAGGCAATACACCTTGTATAAAAATCTTTTTTAATCCAGTTATCGTTGTTAAAGATTTTCCATCTTAAAACAGCTTTAATTAAATGGGCTCTGTCTCGCTTTACTAAGCAGTAAGGTAAATTATCACTTTGTTTGGTTAAAAATTTATAACAATTTTGAAGGTAATCACTATACGTACACTTATTGAAGGCTAAACAAATTGCATTCAAAAGTGCTAGTGAGCAGTCGACTACAACTTGCCTAGGTATCTCTACTCCACTTGTTAACCAAGCGTATAGCCAAGAAAATATATTAGAAACATCATGCCGGCTTGATAACATTTGACATATGCTATATATTTTTGACTCTATCCTGATTGTAATATTATAAAGAAATATTGCAGGACTATTGTTATCGTCAAAAATGTTAACTGTCTTAATAAAACGTCCTGATGCGTCTATTGACACAGGTATGTTCATAGAGGCTGCACTGTTCCATAATTTTATTTGATTTCTGCTCCAATACCATACATATAGTGGTATTATGGAAAAAAATCTAATACTAGCATGCTCATTCATCATTAAAAGTAACGAAGCAATGGCAGTTCCTGCATACTCTTTCAGATTTAGTTGTTCATCCTTTCCTTCCTGTCGTGCAGTATTGTATACCATTGTTGAATTCAGAAATGGTGGTTCCGAGCCACTGTTATTCATTACTTCATTTGCCTTTTTATGTTTATAATTAGTGGCTTTTTCATATTTCAAAATTTTTTTAGCTTCTTGTCTGCATATGTTTGCTAATCGTCTTTTTGTCTTGTGGATAATCTCTTTTGTATCCTTAGTATTTATGATAATTTTTGTGCCAGTATTATTTTCTGTTTTCTGCGTACATTTTCCATGAATTTTTGCACCGCACTCTTTGCAACTTCCAAAAAACATAAAATGTATGTCTCCTTTCTTGAAAAACTGTTGTTTTTTGAAGCTGAACGGACAAGGTAAATGGCGTTTCTCCCATATTTTTGCAACAATCACATCAGTCCACCCACGTTGAAGTTGTTGAGTTTTTCTGTCTTTCTGTTGAACAACCACAGGTTTTATTTTCGACCACTCAGCTTCTTCAATCTCTATAATAAATTCAATGTCCTTTAATTGCATATTTGTAAAGTGATTAAAAAATAAAGACTAACGTGTAACGCGGTAAAGACTTTAACTTGTAATGCGGTATCAGATATATTGCACATGTTGGATTTAAAATTTCTCAGAAAAGTATCAAAACAAATGAATGCATGTAAAAATGAATTCATCATGTTAAGTATGTGGCGCCCTCATTAATACATAAATAAAAAAATTCTATGATCTTATGAACCATCAGTAAAGTCAATAAATAATTTTAAAAACAGAAATCAAAATCATAAATAAAAATTAAAGTAAAAAAAATGCAATTTAATAAAATCTCATGTATTATTACACTGCATACTTATAATTTTCTTTTAACTTGCAAGACTCGTAAAGACTATCCATTTATTAACAATAGCATAATTCACTTATGATTATTGTTATAAACAACTTTGACATTTTGTTTAGGGTTGGCTTCCTTCAATCTCTCTAAAACTAATCTAATTACCGGTATGCTTCAAGCTGGAAAAACTATAACTGAAACTTGTGGAGCCTAAGTTTAATAAAGTTTGAACAAATACATCAATTTTTAGGGGATTGAAGAAAATAATTTTCTTAATTTTCTCCAGGTCCTGTTAAGAAATTAAGGACATTCAATGCTTCCTTTGGAGTCCATTTGCACCTGATAGCTACTACAAGTTCATGTGCTACAGTTTTACCAGGAAGAGAGCCTATTATGAAAAGAAAAATGCATTATGCACTAGTTACTTAGATTTACCTATAAATAATCAATTTTCGTCGACTTACTGGCACCCTCTGAAGAATATTTGTAAATTGTTTCAGGTACTGCTGGTAATAGCTCAACATATGATTCTGGCATCATATCTCGTATTCTTTGATAGTATGATAATCTAAAACCCAAAAGATATGAATTACTGACATTTTCGCATTTAAATCATGATCAAAGTAACAATTCTTTAAAAATATACCTTAATGACTTTAGTAAAACTTCACGAATAAATTTTGGACGTGGATGTTCGGCATCTCGTAGCAAGCAGGAGTCCCAATCTTCCCAAGACCATCTAATTGGATTACTTAAATGATAGGAAAACCACCATACAAACTGATCAAATGCAGTAGCTGCCATGCTGTCTATACGTCGAAAAAATATTTCTGTTGCTTGTGCTAAAACCTGAAAAAGACAAAACAACAATTAGATATTGAAAATTTATACTTGTTTCGTTTTTCATTTGGAATACAATATTTCAGTTTAACTACATTTCTGATTTTTAACTTACTTGAGGCATTGTAGATGGTTGCAATTTGCAAAGCTCAATCAATATGAATCCATAACATACTTCCAAATGCTTTGGTGTTGGAAGTTTAAATAACTCTCCAAACATTACTTCTACTATACAATAATCTAAGGGTATTTTTGTTTTATATGGGAAATTTAATAGCTGAGCAGCACACTGTAAATAAGTATAGTAAATAATATTGTTTGTGAATTTTTAATGAAAATAATATCAAACACCAAGGAAAATATTTTTAAACTCATACCAGTCTTTTCTTTCCAAGTAATATGTATCAATAATTTGTCTAAGAGATGTTCTTCAATTAAATAGCGCTCTATAGCATGACTTCCTGGCAGTAATGGCCCTTCTGCAGTCCGTGTAATCAAACATTCTGAAGACAACCGTTGGCAGTGGGTAAACATATGAATCTTGATGAGGTGGTGGTATTAGCACTGGCAAATTGTGTTGTAATGCCTCGCACAATATTGAATCAAAGGCCAAATATGGTCTTGGAATATGTTTTTCAGCCCAATTATCTTGTCTCAATTGGCGTACTTGTGCCCATAAGCAATCCAAATACTCTTCTTGCGGATGTGGTGTGTCACTAGACCATACTCTTAGTGCTGGCTGATGCTTTTTGCTGCGTTTATTTAAGAAGACTTCTATGGTTACCATAAGAAGATCAAGTTCCTGTTCTTTCTTTTCGTATAATTCTCTGCCAACCCATGGCAAAGTTGACAAAACAGCGTAAACATACCAATCACGTCTTACTTGAGGAACACTATCTTCGTTAGCTGCATCAAGCATGTTATCGAAAAGCTGCATCAATGAACCACACGATAAGACATGGCAGTTGACTAAATCTGCTAAGAATCTTAAAGAATATCTGGCAACACCTCATTTGTCAGCCTTGAGTGCATCTTTGAAATTTTTTACCATTTAGTCAACAAACTCTCCACCAAAATTGAAATTTTTGACATTAAGTAAATCAGTAAGTGTAGTGTAAATTGTGCATTCACAAAGCACCAATCAACTCCTATTGTTTGACCAAGAATTTCTTGTTCATTCAGTCTATCCTTGGCAGCCTGCGCTTCCTTAAATGTTTCATACTCAATGAGGGCATAGCCTTTCGAAAAGCCTGTCCTTCTGTTTAAATTAAGGTGAAAATTCTTGATTTGACCAAATCCAGAAAATTTGTTTTGTACATCATCTTCCTAAGCTTCTTCATGAATAGATGTGATGGATAAAATCCAACCTTCCACAGCTTTTAAGGTTAGAATTTCAAGTTAAAGAAAATCCTCAATCACGCTCAAGTGCAAAAAATACTGACTACTACAGTTATTCGTACTTCGCCTTTGTGGGCCAGTTATTTTACATCTTTTTAGGCCATGTTAATTATTATCCTAAGTTTATTATTATTTTTAATTATTGTCATTATCCTCCAGAGTGACTAAATAAGGCCCCCAATTCGCGCACGCGAAACACACAAAAAACTGTTTGTGCAGCATTCGCGCGCGTTTTACGTCTCTTTTTAATACTTTGCACCTTTGGTCTCTAAATATTATTATAATAATTAATAATTTAATTGATAATTAAAAGTTAATAAATAAGAAACATTGACTCTGTCCATCTGTTTTCACAGGCGGCAGCAGACGGCCAGCCGCCTGCAGACTGTGTTTCTAGCCATTCTCTGTTTTCCCTATACTCTCAGCGTCCGGAATGATGGACAAATGTTAGAATCGTGAAACATAGAACTGGAACAGCAGTTTCAGCACCCACTTAATAACAAATATTATTTATTATTAATTGGATTATTATAGCTGATCAATTCGTTCGGGTGCCATCTGCGCGTATCATGCGCAATCGGTATTTACAATAAAATATACGAAAAATTATATGTTTTGAATGGAAAAGCTGATTTTATTTTTGGGTGCTGTACTGCAGCACCCAAATTTGATTTTGATTTTTCTCAAAAATGCGAATACGCGCAAACAAAAGTAACAAGGATTTGTTTTAAGGGTTTTATGCGCAATAGTTTAAACAAAACCAAATTTTTATAAATTGAGGTTTTATAATTCTGGGTGCTAACTTTATGAACCTTAAGTTTTGTTTACGTAATGGCGTCAACTGGTGGTATGTTTTCATACGATTGCGATTCCCAGCTTTCTCTTGTATATTACCTGTAATACCTTTCACTAAAAGCTTTGCGTTCATTTTTATTTTTTATTAGAGATCGCGACAGACGATAGAAGCGAAACTATCTCGGGCACGTCCATGAATGTTCTGCCGGATGCCACACAAGTAAGCTAACCTATAACAATAAGCCCAACGAGCGATTTACTTTCCGAAATTTTCCTTTTCATTGCTAACATTCTGTGGTTACATCATTTCAGAAATCAATAATTATGGACAAGGATGCGGATCTGGCAAGTGCTCCACCAAAGAAGACCAGGGTAGAGGTGCAGTCCCTGCCAGCAAGGCAATATCTAGATCAAACAGTTGTACCGATTCTACTGCAAGCACTTTCCAGCTTAGCCAAGGAGAGGCCGCCAGATCCAATAAATTATTTGGCCTCTTATCTCGTAAGAAACAAAAGCCAATTTGACACCGGTGGATCTCCTTCGACTACGCAATGACTTTGTGCATAGGGAATTAATTTTGTGAACAATTATGTGCGCGCGTGATTTCTTGAACGAGAATTTAATTTTGAATTAGTGACTAAGCTAAAAATTTAATATACAGAAAAGGCTTTCAGCATTTGTTAAACAATACAAGCTATGTACACATATGTAATCATGTATTCAAGCATGCATCACTACTTTTTTTCAGATTTGCTTGACGTAATGAATTGTAATATACTACTATGAATTGTTAAAATTTTCAAATATCTTTAATCGAGACTTGCACATTTTTACAATAATAATTATAATAATAATAATAATAATAATACAATATTTCTTTAAGGTATTAAATAAAATATATATTTAACATCATTTGGACGCAATATTAGATTGATCTCTAATATTACAACAGTTTGGGCTTGTCAACATATTGCTTGCCATGATGAATAATTGTCGCAAATGTACCACCCACCATTGCTGCCCAAAACAGCATGTAAAGTAAAATTTCTGTTGTATATCTTGAAGGCATAATCATATGAGCCACCAACATTGCTGATGCCACCAAAAGAACCATTGGGAATGTAGCATATCTCCAGTTTCTTTCTGATTCCAATGGACATGAAACAGTTGAGCATTCACCATCTTGAACCAAATATCTTCCCAAAAATAGATTTATGGAATCCTAAAAATTATTGACATTAGTGTTCACTGTTCATTCAATTTTCGTGAATTAAACATGTTTCTTTGATACCTGTCGGAAACCATCAGCAAAATTATTTTTATAATATCTAGTTAGAGAATTCATGCCATCTCTCATAGCGCCCATCTTTGTTCGCTTGCCTGTTCTAGTAAAGTCTGTTTTTAGAGCACTTGTTCCAGAATATTGAGTACTGATAAACATCAGCATTGTCAGCCCACACCTTGTAAAATATTAAATTAATATTTTAATAAGACATTTTCAAAAATTAATCGTTATCGTTATTACTTTTTTATAAATAAGTTTTTTCTTAAACTACCTGCTTGAACAGAAATTCAAGTGAAGGGTGCTCGTCAACAGTCCTCAAAATTTCTAACTTGGACAAAGCATCTGAAAGAACCCTTTTGGCTAACCTACTCTGTACTACATTGGTCCTATCTAAACAATCGATGCAATTTGTTCTGAATATACCATCTTGGACAGATACTAAAACTCCATCTCTTGTCAATAAGAAGTAACCCATTTGTTCTTGATCAGGAGTAAGACGAGCCATTAAGATATCTAATCTGTGCCATTGCATATTTCGACATTCTGCATGAAAATCGAATGCTTCATATCTTATATTCTGATTCTTTAAGTCTTGAACAATATCCCTATATCCTTTCTCCAAAGTTGCTTCTGCTCCTTTTTGATCAATCTATTAAACGATAAAATAATGATAACAAAATAAAAATTATAAAAATTTAATTATTTTGAATCTTACCAAATTCACTATAATTTGTCTTCCATAATGGAATATTTGATTTTCAAAATGTCTAGCACAAGCTACCAAATGATTTTCATTTGGGATTATTTGTGGTTTTGGCTTATATTTTAAATTTGGAGCTTGTTGCCAAAATAGTGGAATGGAGCCGCGAGTTTGAACAAAAGAGCTCTTACTACCATTAACTTCTAAAATTTGCTCTGTTTCAACGAAATTGGAAACATTTCCATTGCCATCTATGCCTCGTGAAAAAAGCCTCGTTCCAGCTCGGTGAATTGAGCGTCTAGATATTATACCCCAATTGAATGGAGTACCATTGACTACAATAGTGTTCAATGAAACAACTATTTTTTAAAAGTAATTAAGGAAAATCATTTATGGACAATAATTTATATAAAATATTATAAAAAGGATACAGCCATGTATGATTGGAAGACAAAATCTGTGATGTTCTGGTCTTGCTGTCAGAGATTGAAGTAAATATGAATTCCATATAAACCTAGTATCTGCTCTCTCATGCAGTGGCATCTATGCAGTACATAAACAGTTATTTAAACCATATAATTTTTCATGGTATATTTCTAATACTAAATATGCTGATATAAAATATAAATCACCTTTAGAAATTCAGGCGTTGTATTGTGAAGCCTTTGCATTGTGCAGCTTAAATCGTAAGTATAACTAAAGTAAAAATGAGGTGTACCCAGAACAGATTTTATCATATCCAAATATTTAGTATTATTGCGAATCTGTTTTTCATCCAAGTGAGTCATTGATCTTGTGTAGGGTATTATAAAGGTAGAAACAATTTTAAAAATATCTCGATTCGCTAAAGTACCAACTTTTTGTGCATCATCTATCACTATCAAGTAAGGACAAGCTAAAAGCTGAACAATTCCTATGATACCCCATATTTTCCTGCGACTTGCAGTTTGAGGAATTTGACTAGGATTCGAAACTGAAACAAAACACAATGGTCTCTTTCCCCCC